>JAOWAW010169842.1:0-19830 GCA_028565695.1 Nicola tetela
TTTAGACTGATGCCGCAAATGAATGCTCAGTTTGTTTGAATGTAACCAAATGGGGCGGCCATGTGCACGCATACATTTTGTGCACGAGCCTACTAACCCTAATCCTAGCCCTAACCCTACCACATATGGGCTAGGGTTAGGGTTAGGGTTACTAGGGATATGGTAGTCCACATTCAGACGAAACAAGCATTCATTTGTAGTATTGTTATTGTTGGTGGAGGGGGGAGGGGAAGGGGTAGTCAGGCAAAACACAGCTGACTGCTGTACATGCGGAGTTCACATATAAGCCAGCTTGAAGCATGCATAAGTGAATTCAAATACAACTGTAGTGGTTACATAGGTCTACAACGCACATGTCCATTCCATGCCAAGTGAAATCAACTGATTGAAATGCCCCACCCCCATGTGAAGGTTGTTTTGCAAGTCTGTGCCGTGGGAACTTGTTAGACAACCATTCACATGGATATGTGCATGTACTCATTATAAAGTTTTAACAAATTCCATCCAGAATCTACTGTGTTTTGTTGTTGCCCTTGCATTGAGCTATTTTTCTCTCTCTTCCTCATAAACTATGTATGCACCCTACCTCTTTCTTATGTCTTTGTTTCTCTTTTACAATGTACTCTCCCCCTTTCCCTCTGCCACTTTCTTTCTTTATTGTGTTCTCTCTCTCTCTACCCCTCTTTCTCCTTTTGCTCTCCTATTGTGCTGTTTTTTTTCTTTCTCTCTGTGCTCGTCTGTAACTTTTTCTATTTCCACTCTGTGTGATTTTCTCTCAGGCTGGTTGTCTGCCTGTTTGTCTATCTGTATGTCTCTCTCACACACTCTTTCCCTCTCTCTCTCACTCTCTTTCTATCTCTCTCACACACGCTCACGCTGAAGTTGTGTGTTGTAGTGTCTGGGTGTTGTATTTCCAGGTGGGAAGTATTGCATGTGTGATTGAGTGTTAAATACAGTGTCACACTGGGGTATGTTGTTAGGTGGCAACACGTTATAAATGTCAGTGGGCCACATGTACAGTGGTTTGTGTGTCTTTGCTAGATATAGAATCTAATGCTACCACAAAAATTCTGTGTGTTGTAAGATTCTTGGGAATATCGCATGTGTGTCCTCTCTCTTTTTCTGTCTCATAAGCCCCTCTAATTTTTCACCAGGGGAGGACACCGAGAAAGGCTAGCAGGACATGCATCAACATCGCATGAGTCAACAACAACCCACTCCATCTTGTTCTTTGTTTTGCCTTGCTTTCGCGTGTCTTCTTGTGCATGCCTATCATGGATAAGTTAAAGCTATAGGTTATGGCACCATTTTAGTGTGTAACTCCAAAACAGTTCTCTCAACACACACACGCACGCACATACGCACGCGCGCGCACTCACACACACACAACATACAGAAACTGATCTTTTGTGGATTGTCTTTGCTTCAAACATAATGTTTATCAAGAGTGATGCCTATGTGTAACAACTGTCTGCTGGCCATTTCGTCCCTTACTGACCTAACTGTAGGATACAGGTCATCTCTGAGATGAAGAATGGATTTCATGATAAAAGTTTCAAGTGCATGTTGCTTGAGGCTCTGGATTTGAGTTGTGTGTGTTATGTATATATGTGTGTTTCCGTGTGTGTATGCATGGGTATGTGCATGTGTTGTGGTTTTTCATTGGCTATTAAAGACCGAAGTTAATGTTATTCTGTAATTCCCTAGTGAGGACAACTATAAAGAGGCTCCTCTTTCTTACGGCTTGAATCTCTGTAGATTTGACAGTGGAAAAACAAAGAACATACAACATATCAGCCTTACACATGAGCAAAGAGAGCCAAGACTTCTGTTAAACACCAACTTGCTTCCTGCATATTTCACTATGGAAAGAGAAACATTTTAGTGATTTCAATCTTGATAATCAAATAGGATGCAGATGTTTGTTTTCAGCTCAGTCAGGAAGTATTTAGTACACATGCATATGTTATTGTTTATGGAGCTGAGCCAGTCATTGAAAGAAGAATGACTGTAGTACTAGTACTATTGGTATGGATACACATCAGAAAACTGATGTGGACTTTGTGCTTTACTGTAAATGCACGAATCATAAGTCAGACTACTACTAGTATGTACTGCATTGCAAAATGGTACATTTCCTTATTGTGATATATTGTTTTGGGTACCCTCCAAAGTGTTTTAGTGCGCATCAGATTTTAACTAGTACCAGGGCCCTCATTCATAGAGTATGCAAAAATAGAATACAAACGAACAATTCCGGATTTAAAAGAGATAATTTCACTTGCATTGGCCAGTAGCACATTTTGCTAATTGAGGGCTTTCGCAGGGCCATAAACATGGCCCTACAAAAGTGGGTGAAGCCTCCCTGGTTATTTTAAGACCCTTGGTGGAAGTCTGGCAAAGCCTCCCAGCCTCAAATAGAAAGTGAGCGTCCGAGTGGATTTGAAACCACCTAAATAGAAATTGTGCACCCTAACATCAGTGCCACTGAGGTTGGCCAAAAGTTTTAAATTTTGGTTAAAACATTTTACTACTACAATGTTAAAGTTGTACAGCATTCTGCTATTTTTTCAAGAACACTGACAAATGAGCCAGAAAACTGGAAAAAAATTGCCCCCCCCCCCAAGAAAAAGAGAAAGTGTTTCTTTGGTTTGCCTAATTGGCAGGTGTGCCTTCTTAACACGAACGTTTCTTTTGGGGCAAAATCTACTTATTATGTGATGGATGAGTATAGACTTTGTTATGACTGATAGTAATTTCCGTGGTTGCAAAGATTATGTGCTACCATTATCCATGGGCACATCAAAATGGTGGAAGCTATTAATTCACAAAATATGCACTTACATGTCAGTGGGAGTGGGTTCTGTCAACTCACATCTAAGCCTACATCAATGGTAACATTGGGTTTTAAACTTTCATTTTAGGCCTAACAGCAAGTGATTAAATTCTAGGATCTCACTTAATAGGCTCAATGGTGGTATTGAATATCTTCTATCTGAGTGCAGAGTGAGCTAACTTGAAGTTAAATGTGAAAGTCCTGGATCTCGAGGCTTTGATCCCTGAAAATCAGTGACAACTTTCACCATGTCATTGGGCTAGGGGGACAAATTGTTATCCTATGGAAACAAAACAGGAGCATGGATGCACTCTGTCACCGTGGCACTTGGTTAGACATTGTCGTGCACGACGCAAATGTAAGGCATTTCTTTCTACATTTGCCTGTCTCTTAAATTCGATAAGTTCAAATTATCAAGATACATGTATTAGGGCTTGATTTGAGCATATACCACATTAAATACATGTACTGTAAACATTCTATAACGTTTATACATTATATACTTGGGGATGTCATTGGCAGATGCATGCGGTAAAGGGTCTTCCTCTTGGACCTCTGTGGGTACCAGATTGCCATGAAAACACATGTTACAACATTTTCAATTTCTTCCTTGCCCGTATCTGAGGGTTTCTCTGGTTGCATCTCATTTAAAAAAGAATCACCCAGAACACTCTAAGCAGTTAAGCTGCAGGTTATTCCCTGCTGCCAAACTATGCTGCAGGGTGAGCCTACCTGTCTGGATAGGGAAAGGTTGGGATTGCCCATACATATCCCTGCACCTGATAAATTGTCACCTGCAATGGTAGCATGGGGGCTTGTCTGGGAGGACTTCCATAGCACTGCTCGACCTGAGCAGTGACTGGTCAAAATAAAAACACACTTATAGTCCTACAGCTTCAACACATTCAACAACCATTGTACATATGAAACGGTCTAATATACATAGGCTGAAGTGAAGCTGAAGGAAATTTTGAGACCGGTAATTCTGAAGCCAAATGTAATAAGAGGCTTATGCCGGTTAGCCTATCTAAAGCCAGCTATCTTAGATCCAAATCCTTTTTCACTTGTTTTTGAAGTGTCGCTTACATCGATCGCATCGATCACCATCAAGCAACAACCGTGGTGTGTGTGTGCGTGCGTGCGTGTGTATGTGTGTGTGCACGTGTGTATGCATGTGTGTGTGCACGTGTGTGTGCGTGCAGGTGTGTGTGCGTGCATGTGCATGTGTGTGTGTGTGTGTGTGCGCGTGTGTGTGTGTGTGCGTGCGTGCGTGTGCAATTCCGCTAGAGTCACATTTTACCAGATGTTGCCAAGCAGAACTTCATGGCATAGTTGGTAAGGAATACAGTTTATGATCCAATTTTCCCTTCTCCAGATTCTTGATTTCTTCCTCCTTTCTTCTTCTCTTTCTTTCTCTTTGTTTGAAGAACAAATACTCGTTTGACAGATAGCCCTAGATAAGCTATGCTAGCATAATATGTAGCATAATCTGAGTGCAAAGGCATAATGGAATTTGAGAAGCAAAAAGGGTTAATTTTAGCATTGTTAAGAGTATTTTTACCACCAGTCCACTTTGAGTGCAGGAAGTTTCTTGAAATCTGGAGGTGGCAATACTTCTTGAAAACTTCTTCTTCATCTTTAAGGTTGGGAAAACTTGCCAGCGCTTTTGTATGTATCCCTAATTCCCTATCATACGGCCATATATCAAGCTGAGTCTACAACACGTAGAAGCTTTGTTTCAGCATTGCATTGTTATGATAAATGCTGATGACAACACATGCATGGCTACAAACAGTTGCAAAAACGATCTGCATTCCACCTGTCATGATGGTCATTTTCACTGTTAGCCACCAACTAAGACATTACTGGTGATTGCAGTGCATTGCTTTACATTATTTATTATTGAATCAGCATTGTTTGAACTGCCAAGTAGTAGACCAGCTGGCTGAGATACAACACAACAATAATGAGCATTGCAACTGAGAAATTTGTCACTTCCTACAGAGCAGTCTTTCTGCCTATGGAGAGTCTACATTGCTTTTCAGGGGACCATACCCAATCCTGGATGGAGGTCATGTCTGTGAAACAGCATGTTTTTGGAGGGAAAGGAGCATGATTTTTTTAGCATAATTAGAAGAAGCAGAAGAAACAGTCTGCAGCCTGAAGATCATAAGATAACTGCAAGTGCAACAAAAGAAGGATGTAAAAATGAGCCACATGTAATTCACCTGCTAGTTGGCAAACATCCAAGGATATTGACCACATGTTGAATTGCATTGGAAGATGTAAGAATTGGGTGTTATTGACTGGAGGATCTGGAGTAAATAAATACAGGTATATAACCATGGAGACAGTAGAACTATTTTCCCCACTGTCCAGTGCTCATGGTCCTGTACACTCTATTTCTGGAATTTCAAACAGAATGCACCTGAAACATTTCAGGTCAGCTCTCATGGAAGCAAAGCCATTTCTGTTCATATTAGCACAATTATTTTTTGAGTGCTGGAGCTGTAGGCCTTGCGATTGAATTCATGAAGGCACTGTGTGCAATCTGGCCACGGGCCTACTTCATTGGTGAGATGTATACCAGGCTTATATTAGCTGTTGATACTATCACAATTATATACCAACATTCAGGCGTAAGTAGCAGTAGGTACTAGTAACAATTATGATTGCCTAGGCCTCATCCATTTGGGAGCTCGAGTTGGTCTAAAGGGGGGTGTAACTTGGCACCGCTTATTGTGGTTCGCCTGCAGTACTCCTGTGCAACTAGCACCATTATGTCATCATTATGTCATAGTGTGAAGAGCTACTGAGCAGAAAGAAACTTGGGTCACTTTTTGCATGTTGATCAGATTAAAATCCCAAGGCAGGCAGTGTACCTCCTGATCTGTTATCAGTGGTTAGCATGAATCCTCAGCTTCATGCATAAGTGTCTCTGTTGTGTAACTAGGTGAGCCACTGTAGACATGATGTCGGAGGCATGGCTATAATGCTGGTGATGGACTTGCATGTACATGTACAAAGAGATCTAGTGAAATGGATATACACATCAATGCCACTCTCATCATCCTCATGTATGCTTCTGTTGTACCATCAAAGGTAACGATTAAACCATTATGGAAAATATTTGCATTATTGCATAACCGCTTGCCTGACACGTCATCAACATTCAGAACTCTCAAGCTCTACATCTCACCTTGCCACTGTTTGCTCTTAAACTCTATCATTCCACTCTCATCTAAGCCCTTCTGGCTTACACCACCACTTCTTATCATTCCCTATTCAAATAACGATGTCCTGCTAATATTACTTTTTTGTGTTTAGACCCTTTATGGGAAGGCTGTCGCATTTTATTTTATCTTATTCTATTGTATATGTTCTGTAGGTTCTTCTATTGCGATGATTTCTTTTTCTGTTCTATCCCTTTTTCCAATGTAGTCCTGGTGACTAGAAATTGGCCAAAGATCAATATACTTACAATAGTTTTCATTTTTTCTTGTTTTGATCTTTTGCACAATTGTAACACCTGACAATTACTTCTACCGTGCCTAATGGCTACTTGCTTTCACGTCTTCTCCAACTTGTTACATCTGAGCTGGCGGTGGGTGCAGGGGCAAACTCTTTAACTTTAACAAAGAGCATGATCTCTGTATTATTCACTTCAGAGTAGGGCATACTCTACCAATTTGCTGAATAAGCTTTAGGATTTCAGTGTTAGTTTTCAAGCTATTATTAGAAAGGAAATTCTCAGTAGTCAGTCCAGCAAATGGAGCTATTTTGCCTCCTGTAGTTGATAGCTGGCAAACCTTTTGGCACGTGATGTGCCACCTGCTGCATGCAGTATGTCATTAAAGAATGCAATTTGCTGCTGAAAGACATCCAAAAGGCAAAATGAACAAAAAAATCATCACGTGCTGAAATGTCCGTTGTTACCCAGTTGATATCAGTACATCCATTTCATCCCATGTTGAAGACTCACTGGGACCACTGAATGCTATGTCTAAAATTGCTGGATTTTTTCACAGGGCCTAATGCAAGTTGATGGAGGCTGTAACTGTGTCTATGAACAGCAACGCAGAATACATACAAAATATTAGAATTGTCAAACAAGGAGACACTTAACAACACCTCCAAAGGAAAAAAAAACATCATTCAAAAGGAGCCCTCGGATTTCCCTCAACATCAAGCAAATCACACATTCTAGATGTATTCTTTTTGAAGATTAGAATCACAATATAATCTGCATTTTGTTCTCAGAGGTAGTGGAAAAAAAATCACTAGCACGGAAATATAAACAGACAGCAATTCTGAGATGAGGTAAATTATCCCACTCCCAATATGATGGAATGTAACATGGGCAAACATACAATATTGATAATAGACACTGAGGTGATAAGAATTTTGGGGTGGACACAACGGATTAGAAAAGTATACCATGAGAAGAATGGGTGGTTAAAGACTGCTGCCAATGGCAGGAAGCAAAGATAGGCAAGAGAAATATATACAAGCAAGCAATGCCATTGAAATTGCTGAAGCCAGGAATATTGATTGTAATATATCAGTGAAGAGGATATTCATCAATGGATAAAGAGAGGAGGAAGTTGAGGTGTGGGGTGGTAAAGAGCTTCCCTTCATGAGAATGACTAATGCACACATGGCAAGGGAGCGATAAATACGGTGGTTGGTTTGAAAGAGGAATATTCAGGCAGGAATTCTTGCAGGGGCAGAAGATTGGAATCATGCCTGCATTGTAACTGCTTGTCTTGGCGGCACTGTACACAACATATGAAAAAAAAATGATGACTAAACAGAAACTAAGAACAATGGTTTTTCTTACCACAATGAAGAGTGTGTGCATGAGAGAGAAAGAGAGAGTAGAGCATGATTGACTGGTTGAGCCAACACGCAAATGGCTGGTGGTCCAACAAGCATATGCTATCAACCCAAAATCATCCCTAATTTACATTAGCAAGCCACCTGTTATCAGTTCAGTCAAGAAAACACACACACTGTCCCCAAGCACTGCTTTTACAACCTCACCTTGCACATGGTTTTTTCCCAGAGGTGACGGCGTTGTTCGTGGTGGAGAGTCATCAAAAGGGAACATCTCCTCTTGCTGCGACATGCGGTCCATTGCATACGGAGGGTTGTGCCATGATCGGCTGTCATGCTCATCGGCAGAGTGAGGCTGTGACGCTCGTCGTGGTGGCATAGATATTGGTTTGGTTTGTCCTGGTCGGGGTGGTAGGCTAGGTGCACTGCTAACAACTTCCCAGTTAGCATATTCAGCCTCAGTGGAATGCTGCTGTGGCACTGCAATAATTTTAGTTCCTGGACGTTTGACGTCAATGTTCTGATAGGAATGTTCATCTGTTTTCAGACTTAAATTGCTTAGGCGTGAGTCAATTCCATTCAGCTGAGGAGGGTGGCTGCTGCGCTCAGAAGAAGAGGAGTACGATCGGCTGATTGGAACCACGTTCTCATAGTCAGTTCCCCTGCTAGTGCCATCAAAGCTCGTTCGTGGTGACATGTCCATGTATGTCCGATCGTGAAAGTTCTTTCCATCCATATCCTCATACCCAGACATTATCCGTGGTCTGCCTGGGTTTGGGCTCTGTGCACTGCGTGTACTGAAGTCATCTGAGCTTAGGCTGTCGACTGAACTGCGGTGGTGCTCTGCATGGAATGTTTGACTTCTTTGCAAACTAATAACCCGCATTCCATACTGGGGATCTGACATCTGGCGGAGGTACGGTCGAGCTGGAGCTACTGACACAGCACCTGCTCGTGGTCGATGGCCATGGATCTGTTCAGGGATAGGGCAACCATCAGTGTAACTGTGCGGTGAACGGCGTAGTGAAGGCTCCTGGGCATAGTTGAGTCCACCATTGCTTAGGCTACGACTGTGGGCCATGTGTGAAGGAGGAGAAGAAGCACCACGGCACATTTCCCTGTGACAGATGAAAATCAAACAGACCTTGGTTAGAGCGGAATTCTGAACATTCCAAAACACCAAGTTCTGGAGCATTAACATAGCATACCATTGTAATATTCATAATCATAAAATTGTAATTTTTTGGGGGGAGGGGGGGGGGTAAGCTGGATGGCACGCACCCAAAAAGAACTTCTTTAATCCGCGCAGCTTCAGCCTCAGTTGGTGTTTGGAAATAGAGCCTCCCCTCACCACATGGCGACCTGCGACCACAGTGGATGTAGAATGAGTTTTTGTTGTACCCACAGCTCCGCAGGAAGGGAATAAGGCAGGTGAAGCGAGGTTTATGGCGAAGAGGATAAAGCACCGCAATTTCGTTTGAGTTAAACGCAAAACAGCATGGAATTGGCTTAATGACAGCAAGGCCGATCACTTGCCCGAGTTCTTGAGGGCAAACCTCAGCACTGTGGAACTGCCAGTCTACAGGGAATAAAACAGCACAGAAGTCACTCCTTTAGACAACTCATGATACATCCTGGCAAACTTATGTAACACAAATATGTAACGCATTTCAGTCTACATTTGTGTTTTTACAGAATAAACGAGCTTGTATGTAACAGAAGTCTCTAAGAAAGAAGAGAAGTGTGATCGTGAAATATTTTTCAACAATCTCCACAAATGAGCTCCCAGTGGACTGTGAGGTCTTCCACACAGTAACCAAACTGCTAATACAACCAATTTTAAGATGGCTGTCTCCAAGAAGTACGTGCAACAGGCCTAGAAATTTATGCAGCTGCTCACCATAGCCAAGACGCTGTGCATTTGGGCGCTTATTGACGAATTCCATGAGAAGAGTGTACCATTGCTCTTTCTCATCTGCACTGATGGCGAGGAAGATGATCCTTTCACGTGATTTCAGCATTATGGAGAAGGAGTGTTGTCCTGGCACTGAGCCTTCACTGCCATACACAGCTGCAATATCAATGATTAAGATGGTTCGCCGAGGTGATTTCTGTTTCCTGAATGACTTCTCGTCATTGTGCAGCTCCAGTCGAGCACTTTTTGGGCCGCTGAGTGGCTCGGACCATAGCACTGCATATCGATCATTACCACTCTACAACCAAAATGAGAAAACAGGATGGCAGGCAGCAAGATCAATTAAGATGTACTCGAGCTCAAAGACGTTGCAAATGCTATAGACAAGGGCTAATCAATGCTGAAAAGAATTCAAAGGAATCTCCTTGATAGTAAACATTTTCCTGACAGTTGGTACTGGTAAAGAGAGTAAAAATTTTCCCAACAGTTGGTACTGGTAAAGAGGATTTGCAATGACTACATACCACTACATTGACCACAAGACTTCAAGCTGCAGTGAGGTGCCACTTTGCCCTCATTTCTTAGTTCCTCTATAGCCAGTTCCTTCCTGATTGCTTTCCGCTGCTGTCGGACTCTACATTTCCTTTTCCCAATCCCTGCCCATTCCTAGAAATAATTGGTTGAAGGGAGTCGCAAAAAAGGCTGCAGTATGAGAAATCGGCATGCCACACCTGAACGTGCAGTCTTCGATTCTTTTTACCTTGTAGGCAGGAAATGTGCCTTTCACGCGATCTGGGATTGCAGGGGTGCGCTCTAACGGTACCGTTAGCGGAGAGTCACGTAGCTCAGACACGCACACACACAGTCTCAACAGGGCGTGTAAGTGTTCTTAAGCTTTGCTGGAAGGAACCTAAGCAACGCCTCGGTATCACCGGACCTGCAAATGCTCCCTCAGCATATTTGCTAGGAGGAACCAGCCAACACTTTAGTAAGCATCAGTAGCATGCTCCACATACCACTGACTGACACAAAGTATTTTTGGCAGATGCCTCGCATAATTTTGAACGAGAAGGAATTTGGTGGTGTGATTGGCCCGATTGGAGCATCGGCCGCCGTGAATGGCGCGTTTCCTCCAGTTCTGCGCGTGTTTCGCAACTACTCAAGGGCCCCATTGCTTTAGCAAATAGATCGCCATGCTTAGCATGACTTAGCCATGACTAAGAAGGCCCGGTGAGGGAGCAGCGTGCAAAACGCATGGAATGCAGCTGGCAGTAATACGGCCCTGGTCTTTCAGGTCCTGAAGGCCATCTACTTGTCAGCCCCTTTAAGCTTCTCCCTGTCTGAAAGACACTACTGGCTTTGCTTTAATAGGCTCATCGGTACTCCCACGAATTTCCGTCTCCTCTGTGCGCATGCTAAATGCCACTAAATTCCACAAGGCGCACAACACTTGGAATAACATGGTCTCCCAGCTGGCTGTTAGCCGAGAAAGCCAACATCAAACGGTCCCTAAGTTCCCCATCGCCGGGAGTGTAGAGTGCCTGTAAGAATCGCTTGCCAGCTATTGGGCCAGCTCTTTGAAAATTCTCTGAGATGTGGCCTCTCGAGTGCCGAAAATGATCACGCGAATGCTACATCTCGTGTCAGGCCGAATTAGAGTCGGTTATAATTGACTCCTTGTTCTAATTTACAGCCCAGCACGTGGAAGGGGCTCGCAGGGGTCAGTATGTAATACGGACAAGCGATCACAAGCAGACGGAGGGGGGCTCCCAGACCAGGAAGTGGGAGACGAATCAATAAACACTCCCGAATTGTTGTGGTGGCAAGGAAACCCTGTGTGTGACGCGAGACAACACACCGAATCATGCAAATGGACGTTTTGCTCCCATCACCTATCCTGCCGACGGGTGAGGAAGATCGGATGCTGGAAATATTGTAATGTCTGGACTTGAAGCTTCTCTCTCTTTCTCTCCCTTGTTGAGTCTGCCACAATGCCTGCGCCTGCCTGTGCCACCCTCCGTGCACGGCCAGAAAAGAGAACGACGCCAGATTATAGAGAGCGGGTAGAAAGGGCGCAGGAGGAGAGTGAATGTGAAACACAAGCCAGAGACTCTCACACCTCCGACCGTCATGTGATCGTCACGACGTATTTCTTGAAAAATAAACAAGCAAGCGCCGGATCAAGTCACCCATGTCGCGTTAGCACAGACACGCCGTCAGGCCGTACGCAGCGAGTCGATTTTCACCCACAAAAGAAAAACATAAAAGCACGGTCACCGCAAGCAGCCACAGTTAAAATAAAAGCCCACCACAATGTACTATGATGTACTGAGAACAATGAACAACTTTGACTCTTAGCACAGCTTCGTAGCACTAACAGAGGCACGACGTTTGTTCATTGCGATACCGCGCTTCGTCAGTAGACCTAATACCCAGTGGCTGTGCGTCCGAACATATATACTAGCAGAAAACGTTAAACAGGACAGATGCCAAGTATGCAACGCTTGCCACGACCGCAAGCCGGAAACAATCACATTGTGATCCTGATGCAACGTTCGACTAATATCCGTTTCCGCTGGCTAGCTAGCTTCGTGCAACGTGAGCTACTGCTACCCATCTCAATCGCGTCATATCGCGCGCTCGTACACATTCTATGATTAATTCTGTGCTGTTTCCTGCGCTCCTATGCCCAACGGAACCGGATAGGCCGACAAGCAAGGGCGCATCAGCCGTTCTGAAGTTAGTTCCTGTGGCGCGACAGCAAAGCTAAACCCCTTCCAAATCCAGACGGCTGCAGAGCTGAAATAAGGGGGGGACTCTGTTTCTGAGTCCAGCTAAAAAAGCTTGCAGCTGGTTGAGAAATTGCAAGCGTGACATTGTTTCAATCAGCAGTAAGCCGGGGGTCGGATATCGGCTATATTGCCCCAAGAGCTATTTTCAGGTGCGTTTTACTGCATGGGACGATAGAGGCAGTTCAGCTGCAATTCCCAAAAGCCGGTAGCGCCGACTGGCGGGACTTACAGCAAACGAAAGTGTCAATTGCCGGCCTGAACCGGCAGGAACACCAGGAAACCTAGACGATGAAGAGGGTGAGGTGTTCGGGCGGAATTCCATGAAAGTGACGGCGTCGCGCCGACGTTCGGCTGGATTGGAAAGTGCACAGGACAAGGCCGCATGTAGATTGCGAAGCGTTTCGAGCCCATCGTTCCTATATACGTTCGTAAAATCTCTCACGTGTTACTCCAAAGAACTTCGTCTTGTACATGTACACGCGAAGCCTAAGCAAGTAATTCACTGCGTTAGGTGTCTTTGGCAGAGAATTAGTCACGCGCTCGTAAGCAAAATCATATTTGTCTAAAGTTAACCTCCCCTCCGTTGGGCACAAGCCAGCCGTGGAAACGTAACAAACCAAAACACCAAAAAGTTGTCAAGGCGAAAAAGCAACCTTTTGTCGGGTGGGGCGGCCAGGTACTATCAGACAGACACGCCGCCAAGATCGCACGCTACGGCAGGCATCCACAGAAGCCAATGCCGTGGTACTTAGGCGAGACTAAGTTTTCTTCCGCGTCCGGGCGGGCCCAACTTGGGCTGCAGGCTCGGCTGTTCCTACATGAGCGTTTAGGGCTGTAGGCATGTCCACGAATCAAACTGCGCGTTGCCATGACCAACTTACACTGGCACAGCTCCAGAGCGGGGCGAGGAAACGCCGGCAACGCCGCCTGAAGATGAGATCAGTGGCTGTCTTCCAAGAGCCAACAAACGCTGCTGGGTTTGCCTTGCGAACTGGTGAAAAAAGTTCAAATACCAAGCACGCGGTCGTATTCTCGTACGATCTTAACCAATTGCGGTAGATATCACACCACCCAGAGCAAGTCACCTAAATCGAAACTCCCCTGAATACTACGCTGCTATCGCACCAGGCGGCCGCATGCAATACCAAGTCATTTTCCCTGGCGCGACGAGCGCCGCAGATCACATTTCTGCGCAGTTTTCCTGTCAGAACTAAGCGCGGTTTCCCTTCCGCAAACACACAGCACATACCTATACCACCCGCGTTTGCGAGCGCAAAGGAAATAAAACACAAACTATCGAAGTCTTTGCTCACCTTTTCCTTACGAAGAATTCCCGCCTTTGCAATATCTCCGTTCGGGTCTACCATGTCCACAGCGATGCGCTCGCTGGGAGGCGAAACGCTCAACTCTGTCATCTCGCAAGGAGCCTCTGAGCTTCCTCCAAGGCGGCTGAAGTCGAACTGAAGCGACTCGCTTCCGACGAAGTCCACAAATATCCACCTGACAGAGGAATATGGCCTGATCTTGTCGGGGCACAGCGCGCTAGCACTGTGTACAGTTTGCGCGGGACAGCGCAGCAGCAGTGAGTACACATGCACCGCGCCGGAACCAATAGCGCCACCACACTGAACTCCGAACTGAGTGTGCAGCTGCGCTCTGGAGAAAGATACAATGTAGTTACAGAGACAAGATCGGAATATTCCTTGGCGCTGAGATGGAAATCTTTCAGAGCTGCGACAAAAGAATCTCTAACGGCCAGAGTGTTTGCTTGCTCGATATGGATCCTGTAGGCGGGAAACGAGCGCTTTTGTTCTGGTCATCTCGGGTGCTAAGATTCTTTGGCGCTTTGCCCAACATTTGAACCGCCTGAAAGATATGCGACCTAGCAGGGCTGGGCACCGCAACCGATGCGCGCCAAACGCCGCGTGCGGCCTCTTGGGCCGAGACTTCAAGTGACTTTGACGTCATCAGTAGGACAGCCCACGTGCATGCGCTAAATACAACTTCAGCAATCGCGATATTGGGAGCATGCTACAGACTCTTTATTAAAGTGGCACGACACCATAAACTTGTATTTGTCGGATTGGAGCTAGTTGCGGGCACTGCGATCGGTATTACAAAAGTACTGCCGCCTGAACCACGTTGTCATGGGCTCATCAACTCTTCAAGCTGACGCAGCCAGCGTGGTAAAAGCGCCGGCTACCAGCTGCACCGGAGCCATACATGCATAACATGGACGATTACGGAATCCTCGACGGTCCAATCTAGCACCTTCGCGGCGCTGATACATCGCTCCCGCTGCTCCTTTCTGGCAGTTTTGCACCACGTGGTCGTCGCGTCCCACGTGGTCGTTCCACGTGGGCCCTTTACCACTAATCGATCTCTGCTGGCTGAGTAAATGCATTTGTATTGTTTGCTTCCTCTTCCGTGATGGAAGCGACGAGCCCAGTAGTAAAAGGGAGTAAGACACATGGATAATGGTTAGGGTTTTGTAGGCGATTGGATTCCCCCTTAAATAGCTGACTTGATGTTACAGCAGCCTGCAACCATTGCAGAGCATGTCGAGGCATTTCACAACCGAGAATACACTTCAAGTTTTGTTTGCTGTTGTGCTGGTTGGCGGTGGACGTGCGAATTCTTCATGCCAGTATAAGATGCAAAAGAAACAGCGCAAACAGGACACATTGGGAAATATATCCAGACAAGGAGGTACCTCTGGAGACATTTGTGTCGAAGCTTGCATCTCATTTCATTCGTCGATTGTCAGGCCACCAGCCGCTTATCTAGCCCTCTGATCGCTTACCAAATCCACGAAAGGATTACATGATGCTTTGGGGCATGGTAAACCTACGTCATTCCTTCTTTGGAATGTCTACCGGTGTTTGGCTGCAGTGTTTACCTTCTTGGAGTGGACACTACTGGATATTCAAACGGCAACGGCATTTTGCTACGTGGGTGAAACTACGGTAATTTGTCGGTAGCGGGATACAGCTGCAAATTGCTTGCGCAACAATGATGCTAAACTCGCGAATTTGCCAACAAAAGCAGTTAACAGGAGCACCAATTCACTGGGAAAATCCTTGTCGTTAAAAGTACCCAGCTGTTAACAAATCCCGGGGCAGAGGAAGTGTGAACAATGTTTCTGTTAATATTCATATGATTGATTGCCAAACGTGCTAGCAAAAACTTCTAGAGCGCTCCTACAATCGCATTGAGTAATATCTTAATTCGGAAAGATCGTTTGAAGTCTTTTTTTCAAGGTAGTGACGTCTCTGTTACTACTTTCAAGTTTAAAAACAAGTCGTAGTACCTTGCTGGACGTAGCGAGCTAAGCCTATTTCAGAACATGCGTAGCTTCATGGCGGAGAAGGCATGCGAGACCGTGCAGCGGCGAGACCAGTCGTTCCGCTCCATGGCCTGTGGCCATGCAGGTAGTTGCTGGTCGGCCATGAATCCAGTCGTAGTAAACGAGACTAAGTGCAGTGCAATGGGCGTGCAGCACGTGGGTATAAACCAGGTATGCGCGCATTCACGGAGTTCATGGTATTCACGTGCGTATGTACCTGATATACAGGCGATGACGTATCGCAGTTTCAAAAAAAATCATGCTAGTAGGCCCCGTGTGCTTAACTGGTAAAGTGAAGTACAGAGGGCACGTGCGTGCGTGCGTGGTCACGATTCATGACATAAGCATTTTGCTCTACAGTTACATCATGGATCGACAGGAGTTGTGCACAAGGTCGCGCAGGCGGCTTTTGGTACGAATTGCTCTGCTCCTTTGCATATTATGTCTCTATAATGATACATAATTATAATAATTTGTTGCGATTGTGGCTTGCCTTTTTACGAATCTCTATTTATGTCGGTGTTTACTTTCTGTAACCACTAGCTGTTCAGAACAACCGGTTTAAATCAACATCGAGACACGTTTGAATGGTATCGGTAGACCTGTGACTCAATTCTGCATAGCCACCTCATATTACCATGTGAATCTTGTCCTTACGTCCATCTGCGAATTAAGGCCGCCTGAGAAATTGTGAGCCCCCTCTCTACAGTCCCTTCTGTACACTGTTATTAATTAGAATGAAACCTGGCCACTTTTGTCCAGTCGCTTGGGTGGCCGTAATTCTCACGTTTCACTGTACTTGAACAGGTCTGCGCTACCGTAATCACAACACCACTACCTCTAACTCATCGCTCACCTTGATCCAATTTAACATCTATGTTTGTTTGTGACAAGACCAGCTCAATAGGAGGCGTCGTTTTTTTTTTTAATATTTTTTATTTTTTATTTTACGCACTCCATAGTAGTACTAGAGCGCCCCCTCTCTCTGTTTTTGTCTTCCCTCTTTAAAATGTTTTACGCTTTCTTGTAATACAGACCTGTCGAGAAGTGAGTGGTCTGTATGTGCGAGTGCACTTAGTATTATGTATTGTACCGGTATACTAGTACGTGTGTGTTCCCCAGTACGCCGAACATTCCCACATAACCTTGTCTGTCTACTATTTACCTTTCCGCTCCTTTCCTGAGACATGTCTGAGGTGAGTGCCCGGGTATAACAAAGGTAGTGGGGATGGTAGTGTCAGTGGCGTTGGTGGTGGTGGTGGTCGTCGTCGTCGTCATCGTAGTGCCCAAGGAGATCATCTCGCCCACGCTTATTTCGGTTCGCGCCAGCGTGCAGAGGCGTGACGTGACAGTATCGTCTAGCATGGGAAATACATGTACATGTACTTGATACTACTTTGGTACATGAAGTATTCGATCACCACGGTAATTACATGCACATGTATCTGTAGGTCGGCGTCGGTTGATATCATCTACACCTACGGCATATCACGATACCTAATAACATTATTTAGCTGGTGCAGACAGACATTGCGGAGTGGAGCATAGCATGGATCACGATTCCACCCCACTGCATTGCTCTCCGGTAACATTATTAGGGTCATCGTGCTTTAATTAACCAACATTACACCGGAATTGTAACGAAATGGTGCAAGTCGCTGTCCCCAGTCGATGGAGAATTGCTATTTACTGACGCCAATTCAGGGCGAAGTTCGCCGAACCGTCAACTCTAGGACCATCAGTTAGTGCCTTGCACCATTTCATTAGCTTTATGATGAATAAATTTCTGGAGAAGTCACTATCATTATGAGGAATAAATAATGACAAATTAAATGTTGAACTGAGTAATCTGTAGCTTGACGCGTTAGGGCCATGAACACCACGCAAGCACCTTCCCACTTCCCCTTGTATACATTATTGTCACCTCGACCAAAGCTCGCACACACACTTAGACCCACCGTCGTTATGTCAATCCAGACACTACATAAACAGCTACGTTTGCTCTGCTCATTGGACTTTAGCTGAAGAAGACCTGCGAAGCTCGGGTCGAAACCTCCAATAAAAAAACTTGCTGGAGTCAGTGAATAAAGTTTCTTTGAATAATTCTTCCCAGCGTGAGATTATGCCTTTTAAGAAATTAAATGTTTTACTCAATATCTCCCTTTCTCCAGCACAACAAGAAAACAGCTTATTCTTCGACGTTTCGGCCTGTATTCCCAGGCCTTCTTCAGGAATGAAACAGTTTACTAAGCTCAGAGTGCGTGTTTTTATAGATCCGTGTTACGTATGCTACGCGTCCAGAAAAGATGCGTTCATTGAGGTGTCAACCGATAGCGCTTGTTGGCGGTTACAGATAAAGTTGGCGGCGGTTTAGGATAAAATAAAGGCCGAAACGGGGATGATTTTAAAAGGAATTCGAAGATTTTACAAGAAAGAGGAACGGGGCGATAAATCAAGACTGCGGACTAAAGCTTAGTAAGATCTGGCTAGACCTAGCGGAATGACGATCGTTGCACGTCTCACAGTCGCACACCTTTCCGGCTTCCTTTCACATCTAACCTACGAAAAAGTTGTACACATCTAAGAAACCATTATCGCATCTATTCAGACACTATGTGCTAAACTCGCTAACGTACTTGTAAAATCATCACCGTTTCGGCCTTTATTTTATCCTAAACCGCCGCCAACTTTTATCTGTGACCGCCGACAAGCGCTATCGGCTGACACCTCAATGAACGCATCTTTTCTGGACGCGTAGCATACGTAACACGGATCTATAAAAACACGCACTCTGAGCTCAGTAAACTGCTTCACTCCTAAAGAAGGCCTGGGAATACAGGCCGAAACGTCGAAGAATAGGTTGTTTTCTTGTTGTGCTGGAGAAAGGGAGATACTGCAGGAGTAAAGTATGAGACCCAGCGAGAAATGCCTTTCAAATTAAATGTTAGAATGGCACGTGGGCAGAATGACCTTGAGAACATTGCCTGTGCAGATTAAATGACACGTCGATCGATTCATCACGATTAGCGGTAAATACATAGAGCAATGTGACATGAACAGTCACTGTATCATGTTCGTAAAACTGATGGTAAATCTGCATGTGTAGTGCGTGGGTGCACAATGAAGCCTCCGCATTGTGACGCCGCGGGCGCCAGATCGAGGGCTTCATACGGTTCAATACGCGTGGGTGGATCAGGCCCATTCAGGCCGGTGTCACGTGAGGGGTTATCCCCCGTGATATTTTAACTCCCCCGTTAAACTACCACGTGATAATCTATTCCCAGATAGAATATTTTACCCCCCGGATAAAGTATCACAGCCGGTGTGACAGTTTAACCCCCCATGATGGACTATCCCCCTGATAGTCTAGCGTGCAGATTATCCCCCTCCCTACCGACAGTGCCAACATACGGTACACACTGATACTCACACGCACCCTGCACGTGTCTTACAGAAACGACCTGGCACGTTTTGTTTACAGCTCTAAGCACACCCGACAACAGCTGAGCCTCAGTGGAACATTTGAAGTGAATCACTTCAGTATCTCTCGAGGTAGTTACACTTGCTGGAATCTCTGCGAGCTGTCGGCACAAGGACTAATAACACCATTTTCAACTTTGGAATGTTTGGAATGAAAGGTACTAGAAAGCAGAAACCGTTCCTGCAATAAGTTACTACGTATAGGAAGTCCACAAGGTGTTTTGGGATAGGGGAGGGGAGGTAAATAATCTAGCATGCTAGTTTATCCGGGGGTTAAATTATTATGCTACGATAGTTTACCCAGTGGAATTGTCATGTCATAATAACGTTTATTCCTCGGATAATCTACCGTGCTAGCTTATCATGGGAGAGAAAATACCAAGCCATCATTTTTTTTATCTCCTGTGGTAAACTGGTATGGTAGATTATCGAGGGTGATGAACTATCATGGCATGATATTTTATCCCCCTTGGTAAACTATCATAGCATGCATGACAAATTATCCCTCCCCCCGCATAAACTAGCATGCCAGATTATTCGGTGGAAAAAGTCAGAGCACACTAGAGTATCCAGGTATAAACCAGCATTCTGGATTATCCGGGGGATAATTTATCACAGTATGATA
>JAOWAW010169953.1:0-19826 GCA_028565695.1 Nicola tetela
TTCACGTGTACCATACATACATACATACATACATACATACATACATACATACATACATACATACATACATACTAGTAGTATGTATGTATGATATGCAAAAAGGCAAAATAGCACCCATTTTAGAAACACTTGCTGCAGTGTGCTGATCCAGAAGCCTTTGATGAATGTGCTGAGCTGCCACTGTTGGAACAAGTCAAAATCACTGCCACTCATATAAAGAAGTTGCACGTTGTCTTCAAAGCAGCGCTGGCCCCAGTGCTGACCAATGGCGCTCATTTCTTCTTCAATTTGGCACTGCCAGTGAAAGACTGCATGAGGCTGTCGCTGGCTCTGTTCAACATCATGCTAATGAGGTCATTCCTTGGATTGAGATCCGTACACTACTTGCCAGACGTGGAATTGCCATTAATAAGAGACCTGGTGTTTACCCTATAGGTGTTGGTGAGTGTCTACAACGTCTTGAAGTGAAAGCTATGGCTCAAGCGACAGGACTAGATTCTCAAGAAATCTGTGGTGCAGATCAGCTTTGTGGAGATGACATGGAAGGTCTACTGCTAGTTGACACAGAAAACACGTTCAACTCTCTGAGTCGACCAGCCGCATTGTGGAATTGCCAAGTCCTTTGGCCATGGTGTTCATTATTTTGTTTAACTTTTATCGTGGCTATGCCGTATTCTCTTGAAGGGATTAAGATCAAAGTCTCTGTTGCTAGTGCACAATCATGAAGGCACTACGCAAGGTTGTCCCCTCATGATGCTGGCCTATGCAGTTGCAATGATACCTCTGATCATGAAACTGAACAGCCCTAAAAGGCATATTTAGAATTGGTATGTGGATGATTCTTCATGTTCAGGGCTGCTCGAAAACATACAAGACTGGCTGATCAAGCTTGTGAAGCTTGGTCAAGCCTATGGCTATTTTACTGAGCCCAGCAAGAGCCTGTTGTCAAAGAAAGGCATTTTGAATGAGCAGAAGATTTATTCAGTGACCTGAATGTTGAAGTTGTTCTTGCTGGTTGTTTTCTCGGAGGCTGCATTGGAAGATTGGATGAAGTGCATGAGTTTGTGGAAGGCAAAGTCAAAGTTTGGGTTGAAGCTGTTGAACGACTTGCCCCAGCTTCTCAAAGATATCCCCAGTCTGTTTGCGCTGCCTTTACCCAATCACTGAGTTATGAGTGGACCTATATGCAACGAGTGGTTGGAGACTGCGAGACTCTGTTCATGCCGTTATGTGAAGTTATTCAACAGGTGTTCACCCCTGCTGTTCTTAGTCAGGAAGCCCTGAAAAGAGAGCATGCACTTTTTGCCTTGCTGGTAAATAAAGGAAGACTAGCTATTTGTGATCCAGTGGACTCAGCGCAGCAGTCTTTCTGACAATCATGGTCCGTGCACCGTATACTGGTGGAAGTTGTGCGCACTGGCTGACCGGTAGTTTTGCAGGACCACCGGTCGCATTGCATGACCACTTTGCGTTAGTTTTGTATCATGCGCGAGTCTGAGCAGCCCAGGACGTTGTTATGCTTGATGGATGACTTTCCAGCTATCCAAAAGCGAACACTGTCAAGAATCATCAGTGGAAATGCTTTGGGATGGCTGACGGTACTGCCACTACATGATGAGGGATATGACCTCATGGCCACCCAATTTTGAGACCAGCTAGCCATACGTTATCATTGTGAACCTGCTGCTCTACCATATCAACCTGCAACAGATGTGTAGCAACATTTAGTGTGTAGCATGGACTCGATTGTGCAAAAGGTGGCCTTATCAAAAAGGGTCATGACAATCTCCGGGACAGTGATGCAAGACTTGCTAAGCTGGCATGGGGAAGTGTGACTATCAAGCTGGTCCTTGTACCTGAAAATGACAAGTTGAAGTGCATGGGTCACTAGGCTGATTGGATGGTGCAAGGGGTGTGAGAAGGCAACCAGGTGGTGTTCTTTGATAACCCATCATTGATGCTGACGCACCCGGATATGTCAACTCACACCTTTCATGGGAGGTTATCTCTAACAGAGCAGCACAAGCCAAGGAAGCAACATACCAGGTAGTTGTGGAGGATCTGAGGGGATCAATCACTCCGCTAGTGTGTCCCACCAACTGTGTGCTTCACAGAGAGTATGGTGCGTACCAGAGGAGGTTAGCTTCATGTTTGGCCAGGAAGTGGGAACAAGCCGTATTCAGTGTTGGCGGCATGGGTACAATGCCAAACACAATTCGCCATCATCTGTGCGATTGACTTGACACTTCATGGCGCATGGCAACAGTTTGTTGGCCTGGTTCTTGAAGACGGAGCACTGCACAATTCAATAGTGTTTTAATGCTGTTCAGATGTATGTTGTGGTGATGATAGTGTCTGTTCTTATTCTCTTCGTATCTCATTTTTTTGCGTGTCCTTTAATATAAACTTTATATATATGTGTGTGTGTATGTTCAGTGATTTGGCTTCTTTTCACGTATATTCATTTTCATGTTTTTTTGCATTATTATTGATGGTTTCTCTTCTCTTGTGTATTGTCAATTTTCTCCCTTTTTCAATAACATATGTATGTATATGTCTGTATGTATGTATCTATGTTTGTATCTATGCATGTTAATATGACATCCACACGCCAAATCTACGAGCTTAAACCATGCCAGTGGACAGCAGTGTGCGACGCCATGCCCTTCCTTTTGCTTGGCTTTGCACTTGCTCAGGGCCATTGAAAAGAATGAAAGTGAGCATGGCCGCGAATGCACGAAGTTGTTCGAGCTCACTGAGCTTGAGCACCCTTGTATGGTGTGCCCAGGCTGTTTAGACTATGTAAATTGATGTCTTGCACGAAAGTTATGGCACTGTCTTTCTAGTGGCAAACTTTCCCAGAGAGTAGTGGAACATAGCCCACACAATCGTGATGAAAACGCTTATAGCATATCTGATATAGACGCCAGCAACATATGTTCTACTCTGCAGAGCATTGTATGCACCGTTCAACAAACCCATAGGCACTGTTTCTAACCTCACATTTGCAGTCGGCAGTGCCGCCCCATTGTTGCAAGTCAATGGCCGTCTTTTATACCCCTGTAGTCAAAGGGCATTCAAGGGTGCATTCAATACTGTGCTCTAGTACCACCGAGACGTTGACATTCCCCACACACTTGCATTCATTTTTTTGAATGTTTGGACCGGTATTGAACGTTTGATTCCGAAGTCCTTATCGAACATTCTAGAATGTGCGAGTGATTTGTTCAACCCTAGTTTTAACATGTGCATCAATACCCTATTCTCTTCCTTTGCTGGCAAATTGTGAAATAAAATATACATTGTAGCTTGTGGTATTAATACTTCTCAGTAAATCTGGAAGTTTTTGGCCCCAGTTATTCTTGGCTATTTTCAGGCAAGGCTCTCAAGGCCTACAAAAAACACAGCCCAAAATTTTATTTAATTCTTCGTCACTGGCAAGTGAGGCCAAAGTTTTTCCACAGCCAAAAAGTCTGTTTAGCACTTTTGGCCGAAATTAATTGTGGCCAAAAATTTCCAGGTTTACAGTATGCTTTCAAATTGTAAAGACTAATAGACTAGTCAATGATAAATGGATCATGAACATGTGAAAGACCTGCATCAAATTGCAATGAGAAAGTTTGCTTGAGAGTTTTCTAGTTTTGTTACAGGACTTTTAGTGAGTCCTGTGGGATTCAGATGAATTGCTTAGCAGTGATTGTGTCTTTCTTCAAGTTATCTACGAATGGGCATGACATTTGCTCTCTGATGTCCTTGCTGGATCCTTGTGGCACAGTAAAACCACTTTGCAGCATGTTTTGATACTAGACCAGGTTGCTAACTTAGCAACTATGCTGTCTGTCATCCAGGTTCTGTTGATCAAGGCAAACATGGACTACCAGGAGCATCAGGTGTCAACCTTTGTGGTTCTGGACCCTGTGTGGTATTGCCAAGACATCTTGAAGGTCATCCTTTCGCCACCAGAGTTTCCATCGTGTATTATCGAGTTTCCTCCACATGGTGTGTGTTTCGAGGGCGAGCTCGATGATGCCTTGCTATTAGCAAAGATAAATCCTGCAATTGGCAAAGCGTTTCTCCAGACCTACAACATCTGTGTCAGAAATATACCACGAGAGAATGAGTTCTTTTGCCCATATCACCTGCCACTGGAAGCACCCACTGACAGCTGGCCAGAGAGCGTAGGGAACCCACCGCAAGCTGGCATTCAACTCTACTGTAGCTCATCACCAGCATCCCCTGTGCTCATGTTTCATTTGCAGCTGGCCTTCTGCAAACGCTCAGGTGGAGTGTCAGAACGTACTTGTATTTGGCAGAATGGGCTCATGTTTGAATGGTCTGGTAATGTTGCCATCAAGGTCAGTTGATCTAGTAGACTAATAATTTGTGGCTGCTGGTGCTCTGAGATGCATGTGAAGTATTTGATATGCACTGCTGTTGATAAAGTTTGTGACCACATGTGTATAGTAAATGAAGCCCTCCAGTCTAGAAGATCATGATGTATAGAATCCAAGGCAGTTTGATTAGTTGATAATTTCCCATCAGGGCTTGGAATATCTGTTGCCTAGTTGACAATTGTGAGCAAAAACTCGCTTTGGCAATATGAAGAAATTGTTTACAAGTTGGTTTGCCAAGTGCAAGATGCAAAGTAGTTTCAGCTTGGCAACTGTAAGTGCTTTAAAAGGAGCTGTAAAAAAATAAAAGTGCCATTCGAAACTATTGCACCTGGAATTCAGTTCCTTTGCATTTTATATTTTCATAAAGTTTGCACAATGGTGACTGGACTGGTGTCAGTGCTGTTGGTGACAGCGTAAGGTCTGAGTGAATCAGCCACTCCAGAATGACAAGTCACGAGGCCCTGACTCATCAGTCAGATGAATCCGATTTTGGTTGACACAACACTGGCGGCAGAGCAGGCACCAATTTTTTTATCGATGGCAACGAATGTTGATTCACTATTTGGATTGTCCCGAATCACCTAACCTCCTAGTATTGTGGTGATGTGATGAGTTGTTCACAAGTGGCAATGACACGACTTGGGATTCTCTCATTTAACAAATCACCTAACCTGTCTACTGTACGCAAAAAGGCCCATTTTCAAGTGTAGCTCATTTTGGTGCCATACCAGATGAGTGCACAGAAAGACAAAGCATTAAGTTAAATCATGGGGTGACTTCCGTTGCTTTTCTGCCAAGGCCAGTCAGTGAGTGACAGGTTGATCCTGCATTGCTTTCCAAGACAGTAGCTTGGCGTATCAGTATGACTGCAGTGCTGGTGGTGGCCAAAAGTAGGCATCAGCTCCAAGGTTGAGTTTCTTTTGCATGATCCAAAGCAGGATTAGGATTACATGGATTTTGCCTGCAGGTGGAAACTTCATAGTTTAATGAACAGAAACAGACAAAACAGATTGACTGACCGAGGACACCTGAGCAATTCTCACGTAGCTGGTGAACAGGAAGCAGAGGCCCATGGTGGATGCAGGCCTAGGCCTCCTTGCTTGCAACCACAACTTTGTTTGCCCATGCAGATTAAAACAAATATCCGAGTTTCTACTGCTCCTGGATGGGATATGGGTTGGCTAATTCGTTTCTTGATTTCGTAATCCCATTTCGGATTTTTGCAAAAAGAAACAAGTTATTTTGACAGTGCTATAATCCACTTCCAGACTACAGTAAAACCTGTCAAGATGACCATCTGCTCAAGGCAACCTGTTTATGCTGGAACAGACTGTTTCGTATTGAAAATCACCTGTTTAAGGTGACCACCTGCCTAACGCTACTGACGACTGGCTTTTCAGGTACATTTTTGGGTGGCTGACCTGGATAAGGCAACCGGAGCTGGCCAGAAACCACCTAGGGCTGTGGAGATCTCTCTTGAAAGTGTAGAGATCGTAGCCGAAGTGGGTGTACACGATTTGTATAGACCATGCTAGTACAGTAGGAGGTTTTATTCATACATGCACTACATTGCACTACATGGTTGATTGTAGTTGGTATAATGTCCAAATCATTCCACAATGCACATCTGTATCCATGCTGCGCTCAATGGAGCGTGGTGCAAGAACTAGTCTACACAATACACAGCCCACGTAGCCGTAGATGTATTGCAAACTGGCTGTCATACTTTGTGTATTACATGAAATTTTTGGTGAACCTGGATAAGGGGACCACATCCCCGTGGTCTGCTGGGTGGTCGCTTTAGACAGGTTTAACTGTATATCAAAGCAACTGGAATGCGCCCACCTCTGACTGTTGAAAGCTCTGAAGAAGAACCAGAATTCAGAAGAAGTAGAGTTGGAGGTCTGATCAGCGGCAGCAAGGATTTCAATTCCTTTTATTAGTGTCCATTAAGTTTGCTTTCTTTTCTTCTGCCAGTTTAAATTTCTCTAATTTTTGGTATGATTATTCCTGTCAAAGGAGCTGCTGTGTTTTGTATGTGCAATGGCTATTGGTAGCTAATTCTTCTTCTTCTTCTTCTTCTTCTTCTTCTTCTTCTTCTTCTTCTTCTTCTTCTTATTATTATTATTATTATTATTATTATCATTATTATTATTATTATTATTATTATTATTATTATTATTATTATTATTATTCCTCTCCTCTTCCTCCTCCTCCCTCATCATCTTCTTCTTCTTCCTCTTGAGTCTTTGTTTATTTATGCATCTTCTTTGACTGCTTTGTCTTCAATAACAACATTGTAAGTTCAATGGAGTGTGCGTATATTGGAACCCCCGTCGGCTCGGTTTGAGTGCCATGGCAACTAAATCAATAATCAGGAGCACTACTTCCAGTTTGGTCAATGAAACTATTCACTAACTTCCCCCTTGGCAACAAGTGTTTAAAAAAGATTTTGAGCTCTGCCCATTATGAATTTTTTTTACCAGCTGCTGTGCACAGTGGACTTGAACCTGTGGTGACCCAGTGCCTAGCTGAATGAAAATCATGATCTTCACTGCTTGACCAATCTGCCAGCTCAAAAAAGCTGGCTTCATGGCACGCCTTGTGACTTTCCCTCGACACGATCTGATATCCACTGCGCAGGTTCAAGTCTGCTGTTCGCTGCAGCTGGTAAAAAGGACAGGACTTGAGTCCATGTCTTTGGTTGGTGTGTTCCTCCACTATAGAAGGGCTCTGCAAAGATCTGTCCCAGACCTGGCTGTCTTTTGAATATGCTCTTTTGCAATTTTTACTGTCGCCTCCGCTTTTTCATTGCTACACAGGTAGTAGGGTGATGACTGAATGTGTTTGAAACTCCAGTCTTTGGCAAAGCTTCAAAACTCCCAGCTAGTGAATTGCGGTGCGTTGTTTGTTAGAACTGTACAAGGTATACCATGCCTGGTGAACTGTTTTTTACACGCTCTTACGACAGTGGTACTTGATGTGTTCTTGGCTAGTGTACACAATTCCCAGAAATCAGAGTAGTGATCTACCATCACCAAGCAGTTCGTTGTACCTTCCACAAACAAGTCCATGCTCGCAGTCCCAAAGGATGTTTGAAACACGGTGGGATATCATTGGTCGTCTTGGTTGTGCTCTATGAAGCTGGTTGCAGATGCCACATTTCTCAACGTAATCCCTGATTTCATGTGCCATTCCAGGCCAGAACAATGTGTCTCTGGCCTTCTGAATACATGCTGCAGCTCCAAGATGGTTCGTGTGAATGCGTTGTAACATATCTTTGCATAGGTTTCAAGGGATGAACACTCTCTCACCTTTGAAGATTAGGTCGTCCCTGACTGATTAGTTCATCTTGATAATTCCAGAATTCTCATAGTGCCATGAGCAGGCTGTCTTTTGCGTGTGGGAAACCATGCTGTATTGTCTCGATCAGTCTCTGCAATGATTCATCAGCTTAATTTAATTGCAACTCTTGCGAATTTGCTCCAACCGAGCCTCTGATATGGGCATGTGCTCTTTGTGGTCTACTGTTTCCAAATCCTGCAACAGAATATTGTACTCCAGTTGTTGGTACGTGCGAACATGCATTTCTGTGTCTGCACGTGTTATTGACAGTGACATTGGGGCCTGCAACAGCACATCAGCAATCACCACTTCTGTGCCTTGCTTATGCTTGACTGCTAGGTCAAATTTCTGCAGACACAGTAGCATCTTTTGTAGTCTTTTTGGGGCCTATAAGAGGGATTTCTTGAATATGACTTCAAGCGGTTTGTGATCCATTTGCACTGTGATATTAGGATGCCCATACACATAGTGTTCAAACTGCTCACAGCCAAAATGAATGGCTAGGCACTCCTCAATTTGTGTGTAGTTGCGTTCAGTTCCGGTTAATGTTCATGATGTGACAGCAACTGGTTGTTCATTCTGTAGCAGAGTGGCCCCTGGACCATAGTCACTTGCATCACACTGGATAGTTACTTCCTGCTTAGGATGAAAATACTTCAGTTTGAGTTGTGTAAATGCTCTTTGTTGCTCTTCTAGCCACATCCATTCGACATCTTTCACCATGTCCTCAGTGGCTCACTGGCATCTGAAAATCATGGCAAGAATTTTGCTAAATAGTTGATGGTTCCTAAGAATCTTTGGAGTTCCTTGCTGTTAGAAGGTTCCTTGTAAGATAGCTGCTCCCATCATTAAGCTCAACTTGGCAGAAACCATCTTTGGTATCCATCACTGTGAAGACAATTGTGTTAGCAAGCTGTGGAATAATGTCCTCAATGGTTGTCATAGGGTGTGGTGATTGTAGTAATGCCTTATAAAGGTCCTTTGGGTCTAGACATATCCTGAGTTTGTTGTTCCTCATAGCAGCAACCATACTGTTGATCCATGCAGTTGGTGTTGTAACTTTTTCCACGACTCCGTTCACTTCCAGTTCCTCTGGCTTGGCTCGAACTGTGTCTTGTAGAGGTACTGGTACTTTTCGTGGTGTGTGTTGTACTGGGCGTACCTTCAGATCAATTTAATTGTTTGTGATACTTTCCTGGAAGTTAGCCTAGCACATTGAAAACATCCAAGTACTGCTGCAGAAGATCTTCTCTTGACAGATCAGAGAGGTGAGGGCGGTGATGTAGGGTCCTTTGTCACTGCAAAGTTTCATGTTATCAGTTGAAGTTGTTCACATGCAGTTGTTTACAGGAGTGTGTTGTGGTGCTCATCCCTGGGAACACCACACCAGGACAAATAGCACTTGGGGAATTTACTTTCTTTACTCAAACAAGAGATTGGTCAGTTGACCCTACAGTCGAGCAACAACAACAACAGCAATGAATGTCACAGCTACAAAAAGGAAAAGAAAATGGGGGCGATAACCTGGCAACAACAAATTTTTTTAGGGAGGCAATAAGCCATCAACCTAAGAAATGCACTTCTACAAGTGGTGGAATTTGCCTTGCGTCATCTGAGATGATGATCTCAAACAAAAGCTGCACTTCGTGTTCTTTGTTTTGGCACATGAAATGGCAAACTCCCACTGGTGTGATCGTTGAGCCGTTGTTGGAATTGCAAGCGACATTGAGATGAGTTAGGCTTGGGTTTCCCATCCTGTAGAATTTGGCAGCATTGTGGCAGCATCATTACTTCACATGTTGAGCCACTGTACAGGTGACATTCTACAGTTTCGTGCCCTGCTCATGCATGGATCTCGCATTTCTGTAGTCAGCCAGTTGTCCAGAGGCACAATCCAACAAGATGGATTCTTTTGTAGATCACTCGCTGACTTCACTTCTTCTAACTGATGCACGTCACTTCTGTCTATTTTAAGCCATGATTGTACTGGTGGATCGGCAGTGACGCTGCGCACTGTTCTATATGGTCAGTTTGTTCCCAGTTTGGTTTGTTGGCAGGCAGCTGCAAAATGATTGTGTTCCCACAGGCGTTGCATGTCATTCTGAATGTTAAACATGCTGCTTTTCCGTTTTGCTGTCTGCAGCGAGTGCATGACATTGGAGGGGTATGATGGAACACCTTGTGCTGTTTTCTTCTACTGGCAAAATGCACAGAGTTTTTGATGGTGACATGTTTCATTGACGTTTCTGCTGCGGAAAGCTTCGAAAGCTGTCTTTGCATTATTTCATTGCTACGCAGTATATCAATGGCGGTGTCGAGAGTCAACTTCTTTTTGCGAAGCCTGTGTGCTCACATCACCGCATCAGACATACCTAGTGCAATTCTGTCTCAAATGAGTCCATCTTTAATGTCCGTAGTTGTTGGTTGCGGCCAGCTTACATAGTTTGGCCACATGCTCGTTGATAATGTGTCCAGGCTTTTATGAGCAAGTTCTAAAACGTAGTGCTCATAGGAAAGACTCAACAAGACTAAGTTCCATTGATTTATAGATGAGTAACACAACGTATGTACAATCAATCACCTGTATAATCTTATTAACACCTGTAACACAATCAGCTATCACCTCTAACAGCAGCAAATTTTGATCTGATTGGATAGTGTCATTCTTATTTCAGGAAGTGATAGGCTCAGCACCAACTTTTGTTTTTTTTGCTGTTTGTACATTTACTGGTACATGCTAAGATGGAGCAGTTGGATGTCAGTCATGGTGTCAACATGATTGCCAGAGCAGAACCTGACCAATTGGTTGAATGTGCTACAGCCTTAAGTGAGGTTGGGTTCATTGCCTTGCAAACTGCTCAAGTATGCACTCCCAGCAGTGGTGTGAAACTACGCTATCTCAGTCCCACGGAGGTTGCTGATTATAGAGAGCCAATGATATCTTACACAAGCCAAGATGTTCTTGATGCCTGTGAACAGCAAACAAAACTGCGTTGTGGTATGGTAGTGGACAACCCACACCTAATTCTTCCAGTTGTTAAAGCAACTCAGGTAAGTCACAATAAAGGTATAAAGTAATGATAACTGTCAATGTGTGATAGTATCGGATCTATACACTAATATTAATAGTGATGACAGAGTATAAGTGGTTGATGAAATACAAAATTAAACCAATGTAGATGGAAGATTTGGAGCAGTGGTAAAACCTGAAAGGAATAATTTACTTGTGAAGCAGATATCTGATCTCCGGTAACTTAAGGCATGCAAGGATCCGTCAGCGGACTTTCGGTTAATTTTATTGCCCAGGTACGAGGTCGGGTTGACTTGGTGGCTGGTAGGACCTGCGACAGTTGCACGCGTATTCACCAGTGTGCCACAGGTAGATCATGTAGATTCGATTCATGTAGACGCTATACATGTGTATGTAGGCCCCGTATGTGGACATGCGATTTGTAGATCTAGATCATGGCGGGTCGAAGAAGCCCTTCCGAAAAGAAGGATGTTTGGGGCTTCGTTACAACCAAAGCTCAGCACATTAGAATGGGAAATACCGACAAGAGTTTGTCCTTGGAGGTCTAGTTTTTACAACCCTTTATTTGGTAGTGAACGTTCAGATGTACTGTTGAATCGCTTGACAGTCTGTGATTTGCACCAGGAGATTGACAACATTGGAGTGCTGGTGGGTGCTTCAAGCGATTTGCTGTGCTTCCAAGTCTTGGGTTTGGGGTAGCCACTTGGAAACATACATTGTGGGAACAGTTTATGTGCAAGCGTTCTTCATGGCATGGAGAAAGCTGTCGCTGTCAAGCACAAACACCTCTGAGCACTGTCAATGTAGCCTTGTGAAGAGAGAGGATCTCAGCTGCTTCTTTGCATTCGTACTTATCTGCTGACTGCCTTTTGAGGAAGTGGTATTGAGAGTTGACCACTTGACTAAATATTTATCCACTGACAACAACGTCAGGCGAAGTGACACTTACTGTAGCCTAACCTGCATTGTTGATATAGATTGAAGGAAGACCATCAGTCTATATCCTCACTTTTGATTTTGGCACCAGCATATGCAGCTGGGCCAGCGCAATCAGAACGAAACAAACAATAAGCATGCATGTGTGCGCGTGATCAACGATGCCTGATACATGGCAATCACGCGCATCACCACTATTAATAGCATCAAGGTGGCATTGTTGGTATGACTGTATGAGCAGTACCAAATGCTTGATCGCTCGATCCGGAAAAAGGAGAGGAAGTTCCTTGATGGATATCAAAGCTTCGTGGTCTTTGCTAGAATGGAAGATGTTGTTCGAGGGTTAAACTGAGGCTGTTCTGCACCGACCGTGGGATCACCCTACATGGATCCAGCTTCTAGAAGTTTCCTTCTTTCAAGGAAAGTGGAATTTTCTTGCTTTCTTTTTCATAGGTGTGATCCAGTCTGATGCCTTAAGTATGGTAATGGCAATGCTCAAACTATGAGTGGTGTTGTAAGTGCTGCAAGTACAAGGGAGCTTAGTGCGAGCTAGATTGATGTTCAAGGACTACCTCTCTTTGCTTTCTCTGTGGTTTTTCTGATACCCCTTGATCTTCCCTTCCAGCAAGGCAGCTTTTTAGAAGGTGTTTTTAGACAAAAACTCCGGCAAATCATAGATTAGAGAGAAGATATGGAGCTCTAAATAAATGTCCAAGAAGCCTTCATAGGTTAGAGACTGCATGGAAAATTTTAGGTCGATCAGTTGAGTGGAAGTTGTTTTAAGGCGATGAAACATCCCCACAATAGGGATTGCACGCCTTAAGTGACCGGAGATAGAGCCTCCACAATTGCTTTTTTTTTGTCCACATGCTGTGCAGTATGAACCTCTCAATAAAAGCAACTTTTGTGTCATGTTTGCTACAGCCACATCTCTTTACTGATGACAGAAGAAGGGAACTGTCTTCTCGGTGAGCTTTCATGTTGTTGTATCAGTGATGCTGTTCATGTACTTGTTTGGTATACCAGATCCAACCCATGCACAAGGGCAGGACAAAATCCAGCACTGAGCACCGCAGGCGCAAGGTGCTAGATGATGAGCAGTCCTGCCCCTGTGCGCAGGTTGGATAGACCTACTTCTCGCATTCACCAAACAATAGGGCCAGAAGTTCAATTTGCACAGCTGTAACTTAAGCAGGCATGTAGACTGTTTACACTCCCACTTAGGAGGTTGTGTGGAGACAATAAACAATCCCACTGAGAGTTGATTCGAATTTCCTGCCCCTCAACTGTGCATCAACATGTATGTGTGACATCACGTGACATGCAAGAAACTTAGTGCAACATCAGTAAGCTTAGTGTGACAGTGGAACCATTACCAAATCAGCACCTGTACAGCAGGACTACCATTCAGATGCGCATGCGCAAGATTTCTGTGAGAACTATGGTGAGCAAGAAGCTCTCGCCAGAGGGACAAATTCTGTTGTCGAGATTATTGCCTTAAAGACCAAAGTCTGCCCAGGATTTACGATAACCTTGTAGACAGGCATTGAAACTGGGTGCTTGCGTAAACGGGAATCTCCCAGGTGCTGTAACTAGCAAGAACGAACGTCCAGTCCTAGGCCAGTAATAGCGTTCGCTTGACTCTCAAATCGTTGTAGATCTCATGATTTTAACCATGTCTCAAGAATGATGTCAGGTCTGTTGTGGTCAGAGCAGCCTGTAGACCAAATGGTGAGAAAATGGGGAAAATCTACTGAAGCGTTCTCGAGTTATAGCCGGTGGATTGCAGAGATACCAGACTGTCCAACCATCCTGATCTCAGCAGGACAGTCCCGCTTTGGAGGTCAAAGTCCCATGTCCCGACGTGACCCCGAGCAGGACGCCAAATGTTCTGCTTTAGAAAAAACCCTAAGCAGGACGCCAAATGTATAGTATAATAGGGTTGGGAAGTACACCAAAATGTAGCATTGTGTAGTCACTGTAGCATGTATAAAGACATGTACTACAAAATACGTGCTTCGCGCTTATTTTGTTGTAATACATGAGTTACATCACTTCTTGGAAAGGCAGTACTGAAGACTTCACATTGTACTATCCAAAACCGAGACTGAGAATAATGTTAACGTGTAAAAAAAGACCACGCAGGGAAATGGCGTGCACGTCAACCTATAGTGTCTCACTTTAGCCCATCCGCTAGGTTGGACAGTCTGAGATACCATGGAAAGTTTAGTGGGAGCCGCAACCTGTCACAACAAAGGGATATTTGCATGCGTTCAGAAGGTTACTTGGTGGTTTTATCAGAGCCTAAGGTGCCTTGACATTGCCCAGGATGTGTTTCCAGACTCTTCCTTCTTGTCTTTCACCCTTGGCAGTGACAAGACATCACTTGGCGGGCGGACAGGAAGGTCGCCAAGTCCATAGCCAAAGCTGTATCCCTACCGTATGTGATAGCAGCGCTAAGTAATGTGCACCTGCACATGTTCAATTCTTTAATGTCTGGTGTTGGGTTGAATTTTCACACTTCGCACTCACACATTTTAGCTTAAAAGACCTGTTCAGTAGTAAAGAAGACAGTTCTGGAGCCAGTACTCGCAGTGTCCTAGTAATGACATAACATGGCGCAGCGAACAGACGACTCTGTGCAGAGTGGTGTAACCACTCGAAGTCGCGCTCGACAGACGGTAAAGCTTCCTCCAAATGAAACTGCCGTGGACCATTCGTCATTGGTAGCTAACATGTGGGACATGCTTCGTCATCTACACGAAACGTTTCAGTCATTCATGGAGTTTGCAATGCAACAGACATCTGCACCTGTTTGTGACCACATACCACAGCAGGGGTCTACGAAAAGGTCCAGAAAGATGGACACTCCACTGCTTGAAGCGCCGGAAAACCTCACCCTCGCAACGTTTGCTGATTGGAAACTTTGCTGGTATGACTATGCCTCTATCACGCGTTTGGAAGAAGAAGCCCCTGAGGTTGTCACACGGCAAGGTGTCCTATGCTCAGCGCTCTCTCCACAGTGGACTGTCCTATGGCAAACCGGACGTCTTGGAATCTCCGCATCTGACAACGTTGACGCTATTGTCCGCAAGCTCGAAGCTTTCATGCGAAGTCACTGCAATCCTCTTCTTGACTGCAGAGATTTTCACACGCGTAATCAGCTCAAGCACGAGGATACCGACCAGTACATGGCTGCTTTGGTCCGAATTGACAACCATTGTGTGTATGACGACAAAGAATTTTCCTGCCCCTCGTGTGGCAGTTCATATGATCTTGGCGGCTTGTATAGAGAAACCAGATTACATGACCGTCTTGTCTGTGGTCTGTGGAACAACAAAATCCAACGCTCTGTGCTGAAAGAGCCTTTTCACGACCTGACGTTAGAAAAAGTCTTGCGGATTTGCAAAGCAGAAGAATCATCGCTTACTACGCGGTCGGAGCTATCAAACGAAAGTCAACAGCTAGCAGCGGCTCACAAGTCAACTTACAAGTCCCTTCGGAAGGAGTCAAAGACACGTTCGGCATCGTCGTCTGATTGCGTGTTTTGCGGCAAAGGGCAACACCCCCGCTCGGAATGCAAGGCACAAGGAAAGAGCTGCCACAATTGTGGGAAGACGGGTCACTTCGCGTCTGTCTGTCGCCAGCGGCTGGAGACTCGTTGTGTTGACAACGCCCCTGATGGAGTAGTGGGACACTTACTCATTGGAAACACTGGCTGGGTAAGTGCACAGTTGATTGACATTGGCGTCACCCCAGACGATCGCATGTTGTGCACAGTCATTAGGTGGCTGCCGGACAGCGGAGCCAATGTTGACGCGATAACTGTGTCCGCATTTGACCGCATAGACCCATGTCTTAGATATAACCTTGCGACAGATTTCAAGAATGTGTGAGCAGCAAACGGCGGAGATTTAGGCCCATTGGGAACTTTCCGTGCAAGCCTCCGTCTGAACGGCAGGCTGTGCATGTCGACATTGCACGTGTACAAAAAGCTGAGCGTTCCTTTACTCAGCCGACAAACCTGTATAAAACTAGGTCTCCTGGAAGAGGACTGGCCACAATCGCGACTCCGGGAACTTTCACTTCAGCAACCCTCCCAGACCAGTTCACAGATCCAAAACCAGTTGAAAAGTCATGTTTCTCAGAACATGCAGGATTTGAAAGATTCTTTGATCAAGGAATGGTCCACCGTTTTCCAGGACAAGCCTCTCAAGCCAATGAATGGCCCGTCAATGCGTATTTTACTGGAAGAAAATGCTGTTCCCACCAAATGCTTCAAGGCCAGGGTGATACCATTTCATTGGCGGGAGCCTGTTCAGGGTCAGCTGGAAGCGATGGAACAAAAGGGAGTTGTTGAAAAAGTGCCCATGGGGGAACCTTACGATTGGTGTCACCCTATGGTAGTGGTGCCAGAACAAGATTCGACTGAGCCACGAATTACAGTTGATCTGACGTCATTGAACAAATATGTTAAGCGACCAGTGTATCCAACGCAATCACCTGCAGAGGCTGTCAGATCCATTCCCCCCGGGATGCGTTTCTTTACCACTTTAGACTCTCGCCATGGGTATTGGCAAGTTCCTTTAGACCAATGAAGCTCAACTTTGACAACATTTCTCATGCCATGGGGACCATATCGTTTTATAAGGAATGTTATGGGCCTGATATCGGCTGGAGATGAGCATAACCGCTGTGGTGATGAGGCACTTGTTGGTGTCGGCAACCTAGTAAAAGTGGTTGAAGATGTACTGCTATATGACTCCAACTTTGAGACACATGTAACAAGAGTGCGTACTGTGCTACAATGATGTGCGGAACATGGTATCGCTATCAACCCTCATAAATTTGTCTTTGCCCAGTCAAGCGTGAGCTACTGTGGATACAAAGTGTCAGAGCAGGGCTACACAGTTGATGAACACCTTGTTTCGGCCCTTAAGAATTTCCCGCTTCCCGCGAGCCGAACTGATGTCAGATCTTTCTGTGGCCTTGTACAACAGTTTGAGTCCTTCTCACCTCACCTCACAGATCTCATGGCACCTATCCGCTCTCTTCTCTCACCATGTGTGGAGTTTGTATGGGCGGCACCACAACAGGAAGCGTTTGCCAGGGTGATTGCAGAGCTTAGCAGCCCTCGCCTCCTCACCAGTTTTGATCCTAATGGTCAATTATGCCTTGAAACAGATGCCGCTCAATCACGTGGCATGGGAATGGCACTCTGGCAGCAACAGGCTGACGGCAATTGGCATCTCCTTCAGTGTGGGTCAAGGCACATCTCAGACACAGAGTCACGCTATTCGGCTACTGAGATTGAGCTGCTAGCAGTAGTATGGGCTGTGCTCAAGGCTAGCACTTTCCTCTCAGGCACATCATTTGAGCTGATCGTCGATCACTAACCGTTGATCTCAATTATTAATTCCAAAACATTGGATGAATTGTCTTCTCCACGCATTGTTTGGCTTAAAGAGAAGTTGGCTGCATTTCGTTTACAAGCAGTATGGAGACCTGCCGTGGAGCACAAAGTCGCAGATTTTCTATCACGGAACCCTGTTGAGAATCTGGACACTGAGGATGAAATAGGAGAGGAAGAGCTCACTTATTACTTGAAATTGTCGCAGCTTGTAGCCAGAGCCGACGAAGATACTGGAGAGAATGTAATTGAAGATGAGCTGATAACTCGCCTCAAGATGGTCACACTGAATGACCCAACATATGGACAACTGTGAGACATGATCAAGGAAGGATTTCCAACGTGCTGTAATCAAGTGCCAAGATGTTTACAGCCGTACTGGGGTGTTAAGAGCGATCTTTCTGTGGATGATGATATTATTCTCTTTGGTCACTGATTAGTGATCCCTATGAGTTTGCGAAGGGAAGTGACAGAGGCTCTCCATGCATCCCATCAGGGTCAGGACCAAACACTTCGACGGGCACGTCAAGTAGTGTATTGGCCCAATATGACCAATGACCTTCAAAACGTTGTGCGGCAGTGTTCAAAGTGTGCCGAGCGACTGCCATCCCATGCAAATCAACCAATGGTGCCAGATGTGCGCCCATCTCGTCCATTTTAGAGTGTTGCGGTAGACTTGTGTAGTCTTAATGGAGTCACCTTTCTTCTTCTAGTTGACCGATACTCTGGTTGGCCTATAGTGGGTCGTTGCAGTCCTAGTGTCAGTTCAGCATATGTGATTCGCGTTCTGAAGGATTGGATGACAGACAAAGGCATCCCGGTGAAGTTGACATCAGCTGGAGGTCCCCAATTTGCCTCACAAGAATTTGCATGTTTTTGTAAAGAGTGGGGTATAAAGCACGTGATGAGCAGCCCTCGCCACCGCCAAGCGAATGGTGCCACAGAAGCTGCTGTTAAGTCAATCAAGAGCCTGATCGCAAAGTCAACTCACAAGGGAAACTTGGACACAGATGGATTCAGGGAGGCAGTCATTGAGTTTCGCAACACTCCTGGCAGCTGTGGTCTAAGTCCTGCACAAATTGTCTTTGGCCGTCCCATGTGTTCAAGAGTAGTGACTCACCATAGTGCTTTTCGCAGAGACCTGTGAGATGAAATGCGGGAGATGGATGAAAGAGCAGCAGACATGACAGCAAAGGCAAAAGAGCGATACGACTTGCACACTCGGGTACTTCCTAACATTCCATGTGGCACAATTGTTTGACTTCAACACCCATGAACAAAACTCTGGAGCACAATTGGAGAAGTCATTGAGCACAAGAATGATGGAAAGAGTCTTCTAGTCAAAACAGAGCCTGGCTGCGTATACTGGAGGAACCGAGGTTTTATTCGATTATTCTATCCAAAGACTGTTAAGTAGTTTAGAATGGTTTAGCATAAACCGTCATCGAGGTATATTTTCTTTTTTGTTAGTCTGTTAGTCTGTCACAGACTCAAAGAAGGGGGGAGATGTGATAGCAGCGCTAAGTAAACGTGCACCTGCACATGTTCGATTCTTTAATGTCAGGTTTTGGGTTGAATTTTCATACTTCGCACTCACATTTTAGCTTAAAAGACCCGTTCAGTAGTAAAGAAGACAGTTCTGGAGCCAGTACTCGCAGTGTCCTAGTAATGACATAACACCGTACAAGTCACGTGAAACCTACGGCCAACCTGTAGTTTAGGGTGTTCACTGTTGGCTACAATAGTCATGAGCATCGTAGGAAAGCTGTATGAGTTAGACTTTCCTTCGTTGGTGAGCAAGGTGAGCGCAGCTTAGCAGCCATAACGGTGTGCATATACATGTATACATCGTCATTGCATGGATGCGCTTGGATACGGCGCATGCGCATCTGAATGGTAGTCCTGTTCACCTGTACAAGGAATTGGCTGTAATTCGGTGTGTGTGTTTCCATGCATGTACGAGTTTTGTGTATGTATGTGTGTGTTTCTTTTGTATGTATGTGTGTGTGCCAGTTTGTGTATGCACAGTGGTTTACCCTGTTTGGATCTCATTACCAGAAATGCCCGCCAACCGTGTGCATTCAAAAGCATGGGGTGGTAGTGGTAGCTAAAATCAGCTTGAAAGACCTTCATTTCTTCTTGTGCAAACGTTTTCCTCAGAAAATGCACATAAGGAAGACCTATGACACTTTACTTGCAAAACAATTGATTTCAAAGCTGGCTCACTTCTTATCACCAAAAACATTGGCATTGGCTTCTCACAGTTCCTACGGATATGCGGCATGCCAACCTCAAACATGGTACCATAACCGAGTTTGACAGCTGCTTGCCATGTCTGCAAACTTTGAACAGAGTTTGTCCTCACCTTTCCTCAAAAAACAGGAGAGAGAGTTTTGTCCAAGTGCTGAGGTGTGTAGATGGCACTGCACTATTGTTTATGGGACAAAATTCAGGAAGTCTACCAAAATGCTCTTCTTCTTTGTCACTTCAAGGAACCAATAAAACTCTGTCGACATAGAGAATGCCTTCCTCCTTTGATTTCACATGCACATGACACAAGTAGACCACACAGACCCATAGACCAAGATGAGCCCCCACAGTAGTAATCGTGGTAGAAGCCCGTTCCAGTCCCCATGGTTCTGACTAGGGAAATAATGTAATTTTCTCCTGTAATACTGACTCAACTGGTCTGAGCAGTGCTAGTGTTCAA
>JAOWAW010170064.1:7212-19817 GCA_028565695.1 Nicola tetela
CAAAGCAAGAGGAGAAGTTCAGACGGACATACGAAAAGTACAAAAGCTACCAAGATTGACAGAGAGAACAGCTCGGGCAAGGGACAATTGCAGGCATTCCAGAGAAAGAGAGTCGGACATAGAGTGACCATCCAAAACAGAGCTAGAATATTCGAGACAAGGACAGACAAGAGTTTCGTAGAACAGAGAGATAACAGTTGACTAGAGAGTTGAGAGCAAAAGGCTAGGCGCTTCAATAGAGAAATCTTCCAGCTAACTTGATGCACAATGCAGTTGATGTGTGCAGACCAACTGAGGGATGATGAAACGGTTATACCAAGATGATGGACAATGTCAGCACATAGCACACCGATTCCATTCAATGTCAGGACGGTGGATACACTGGCAGCAGAAGGCTTGATTGCAGACCAAGAAAATACAATGTTTGTAGACTTGTTAGGGTTGAAGGTGGTATCCAACTGTACATCCAGGAGTTGAAGTTGTCAGTGTCATTCTGCAGTGAGCAGCAAATGCCTTGGGATATATATGTTCATAATACTCAAATTATTGCTGTTGTTGGTGTTGTTGTTGTTGTTGTTATTATTGTTGTTGTTGTTGTTGTTGTTATTATTATTATTATTATTATTACTTGGATTTGTTTAGAGCGGATCATCTAGTAGCAGAGCTAATTGGGGGAATCTCCTCTAACAGTACAGAGAGAGAAAGGGGAATATGGAAAAAAAGAGAGTGTAATATGCTATGGAGACCTATGGTATGCTAAGGAGAACTAGAAGTCAAGAACAAACTTCTCACAACAAAGAACTGTTTAACAGCTAGTTGAAAGGTTTGCACTGAGGTACAGAGAGCTATAGTAAATGGCAGGTTGTTCCACACAGGAACTGTAGTATAAAGAAAAGAGGAAAGATGAGGACTTGTAGAAGAAAGAGGAAATTCCAGACAATAGCCAGATCTCAAAGACCAAGTAGAGTGCAATGCAGCTGGTGCAGGTAAGTAGGCCTGATTTGTGGTGGTCCTTCCAATGTGGTGTAATTCCCAGAGCAGCACAAGACAGAATTTAATTTGGGTGTAATTTATTTGATAGGAATGGTTCAGATTCATGGCCCGGGCATTGTCTAGCAGCACTTCTTAATTCCCAAGGTGTAAGTAAAACCTTATACTAGTACATGGATTTTTCTGCTCAATGATATCTCAAGTGGTAATTGACATAATGTGCATGGTATGACATCTTAGCCCATGGATGCAAAATTGAAGCAAGTACATGTACATAGCATTTAATCCTCCTGAGCTTCTTCTGAGAAGACTTAGGATTAGTTAGACAGACTTAGTAGGCAAGCTTATTTGAAAAGCATGACAACTTGGAATATTTGTTGCAATGTAAACGGAAATAATTGAAAGGAGTACAAAGACAATGATGGCAATCTGGCAAGGGATAAACATTTCAGAGATCAATTCCATCACCATGCAGTACATTTCCTAATTTTTTTTTTAAGGGAGACAGAAAAATCATAGTAGAGTATATTTTACTGTACTATGGTGCACTGTATTTTTTTTCCAATAAAATGGACTATGGTACCACTCCATAGTAGATCATGGTAGTCATCCATTGCTAGCCTATCCCTAAAATGAGCTGAGAGGGAAGGATATTCAAAAATAAGCCAGTAAAGGATGCTTCGCTAATTGATCTAATGACAGAGTTTTAATTCATTCCTTACTCAAAAGGCAAGGAAATTAATTGTAAAACCATCATTCCAAGCAGATCTAGGAGAACAAATGCATACATAAATATTATACAGGTTTCCAGTCCACCATTTAACTAGTTGGTTTTAATACAATGCTCAGGTGGACTCAACATGGGAGGGGTAAAACAGCTGTCCAATGTTCACCCTGCACGGGATGTTCACTTTATGTCTTTGCCCTCATATATACATTGTTTTATAGTTTCTGTATTTGTGTGTGATGTTGCTCTTTGGCATAATGAAAGGCATTTTCACAGGACATGCAGATTTTCTTTCTAGATTGTTAGAAAAATAATTACAAATTCTGCCAGACCAAACTGAGGAATCAGGGTCATAACAATAAACTATTTTAAATTTTAAATAGTCCATGGTAATGAGATTAGGGTGTAGAAAAACACTGGTGCTTACTGTAAATTAGTCACCATGGAAACCATATGGACATTATAGACTTCAAATTCTCACTTATGAGTCTCAACTTTCAACTCCCCAAGTCCAGTACAACTGGGATGAATGATTAATTACTATGCAAATTGGTTCATTTTCACACCAAATAGTTAAAATTGTTTAGTTTTTGTGTTTTTGTCCACACTGAACCAGCTATATGACCCTGAAAACAGAAGAACGGTCACTGCCCTTTCATGCTACTGGTCATGCAGTCCTCCTGTAATCAGAATGGTTTTCCTGACCAGCAACTTGCTGTCCTCCAGAAAGAGTGATTTCACAGAGACTTTCCTCTTGGATCCTTGGTGGCGAAGTTGTCCGCCAATGAACTGGGCAAAGAAGTTCATTAGTCGGTGTGCCAGTCCCCAGAAGATCCTGTTTGTTTGTATGGAATTGGAGCTTGTATCAAAGCACCATTGTGCCATTTATTAATCAATTAATTTGAGTTTTAGCAAAAGAAAAGAAAAGAAACTGTTTGTACAGCTCAAAGGGCAAAGAATCATGGCATTCCAACTTGCCCTTGCCATAGGATTGATGAGAAACAGCCACATTCATATTTTAATAATGGGCCATCTTTTTTGGAAGCACCTCACACCCAGTTTCTCCGTGACTAGTACTGTGTCCCTTTAACATCTCAAACATTCCGGTTTCACACAAAACATGTATAATGGTATCACTGTGGCAAGGGGTGCACTAAGATGTATGATGTCACCATAAAAAAATTAAAGAGAGCCCCAAATCTCTTGTAGCATCTAATTAACTTGATTTAAAGTAATAAATGTTAATAAGCATAGGAAGCAAAGCAACTGTATTAAAGGTCCCTCAAAGCAAGTATTTACTGAGATTGTGGGAAAACAAACATTTAACGGTTCCTTTCAAATGTGCAGGAGGCCACTCCTGAGCTACAGGGTGATATCAAAGCGTGTAGAGTCTGACAAAACCTGTGCTGACCAATCACTTTCTCTACTATGACTGGCCAAATGAATGCGACCGGACTCAAACCTGTGACACCAGTGCTGCAGTAACCAAATGGAATCACAAGACATTAACTGCTTGACAAATCTGCCAGCTCAAAAAAGCCTGGCTTCATGGTGAGCTTGGTGACTTTTGCCTAATATGTTCCGATACCCGGAAAGTGTGCATAACACAATGACTACGCTGTACACACACAGCAACCTGAGATAGGCTTAGGATTTACATCTAAATCCTAAGCCAGTTAATTCCTGGGAAGAAACTGGCTCAGGTGTCATAGGCTCAAGTCTGTATAGCCATGTTCATTGTTGGTAAAAGTGAAAACGATGATTGGTGATTGCCACAGCCATGAGGTGCTTCTTGTAGAGCCTGCCCATGTACCTGTGCAGTCTTAGCGTGCATTCAATTCTACAGCACAAATGAGTCTCTCGTGCGGTTTGCAGTTACTCCCTAAAAATGTGCTGTAGCAACTATTTTTGAGTTATTGGTGAGGGAGGAAAAGCACTTCCCTCGAACCACCCCTAACTGGCAGCGCAGTCAAAAGTTAAAAATTTTGCCTGGCTATTGGTTTCATTAAGCTTGCATGTTCAAGACGTTTCACCTGGAGAGCCCTAGGCTTCATCAGTTGTAATTTGGTTTAGAGAGCAAATGTCAACGGCATACATGTATATCAAAAGAGGAACTTGCAAGCTACTTGGTGCTAACGTTCCATTGCCAGTGTGCTAACAGTTGACAGGGGGAAAGTATGGTAGCTGTCATGTCAGAAGTCCACATATTCCGCGTTAATATTACTCCTACTTTGTGCTAATCATGTGGTGAGAAAAGAACAGAATAATAAAGACAAGAAAAAGAGGTGGGTAGAGATGAAAAAAAAAAAGAGATAGATTGTGACATCTCCAAACCTTGAGGGACCAAAATTGTGAGAAATACAAAGCTAAATTCCATACTGTGCTCCATACCCATTTTTTTGTTTCCTTAAATAAATGGGCTTAATTTGGTTTCAGATCCTTATCCTGCTGTATGGACCTGCAGAAATCACCTGAGATGAGTTTGCCTTGGTCTTTATGCTCAGATTTATTGCCTGATAAAGACTTGGTCCCAGAATAAAGAGGTTCCGTGGGACCGACTTTATGTACGGAGAATACATATCAGCCATATGGAATTTGATGTGTAATCTTCTTCATAAGACCTGTCTGCCATACATAGAGTATGCAGGTCTTTATCTTCTTGGTATTGCTTTGCCAAGTTATTTTGGTGCCTGCATAGCACTGGTACCACCAACTCTGTACTGGTCAGTACTTACAGATAGGAAACGTATGAACATCAGCTCATACATACTCTCTGTTAGTAGAATCTGTCCTCGAACCCAGATACGGTCTCACATACATATTCGTCACACACAATCTTGTTTGCAAAACCTCTCTGATATCTACATAGTGTTACGTAACTTCCGTTCTCTATGCTTCTATACTCTATTATTATTGTTGGCAAAGTCTATTCTTTCTATAGAATGGAATGATCAGAGTGAGAGTGGCATTAAATTGAAAGCAAAAAGTAAAAAAGAAAAAATGAAGAAAGTGGAAAAAATACAGTAGCCAGTCGTGCTGAGCCCCACCACACTGAGAAGATGGCACAAAAATTCCACCCCCCTCCTGAAAGCAAGACATTTAGAGAAGTTTTGTGATAAATTTTATAATGCAGCTATGTGGCCGTATGAGAAAAAAATAACTGGCTTCACACAGTCACCAAATCTGGCAGTCAAAAGAAAATTTATGTACATAATCATATTTAAGCAGTCCAGCTCCTAGGGCAAGAAAGAAATTCAGAGAGCCTAATCCTTGAGATGCAACAGACCATCTGCATCGACAGACTCTAAGAGGTCACAGACAATCTTTGACTCAACTGTCAACATGTAGACGCATGTTGATGGCTCCTCTAGATACATGCTCACCTGGTGCACATTTTCAAAGTCTACACAGCGCAGACGTACCGATACAACACGAGGCTTGCCTGTCACATCACACATATCACCACCAAAGTACTGGTGAACAACTGCCTTGCGTGGCAACTTCTTCTTTGTTGGCATGCTGGCAAACCAGCGCTGGTGAGCAGCCAGGTCCCACTGACCAAGAAGAATCTGAACTCTTTTGCGGCTGTTCGGCTCTTGGTGGTACTGTAGAACGTGTCGGCCATAGCAGAACTCGTATCTCCACCACCCCTGGCCACCATGTAGGCAAAACTGTCCAGCCAAGAACTGCCGTATAATGGAAAGGTCACTCTTTAGTGGAACATTTCTATGACTGTCTTGAGGAGCTTCCTTTGTTGATTGGCTGGAAGAGTGATCAGCTTCATCTGCATTAGGAGTGAGAAAGTTAACTGTTGGATTTTCTGGGCTTTCCTCAACCTGATTAGGCTTTGACTGAGTGGTGGTACCTTGTTCATTTACCTCAAGCATTATGGTCTCTTTATCACCAATGACCACATGCACAGTCCTACGTTGTGAGCCTTGGTTACTAGTTTCCAATTCTCTCTCAAAAGCTACTTGACTTTGGGGTTTGTCAGGTGAGCCTTCAGCAGCAAAGCACTGGATGTTACGCACCTCCTCCCTTGGGGACTGATACAGTGGATTGGCACACAAGAGAGAAGTGGCTACAACTGCTTCATATTCACAAGAGCGTGTCTCTTTAATAGTGAGCAACTGCGCTCGGCCAGCCTGCTCTTCACAGACAAACAATACTTCAGATCGCCTTGGTAAACCGGTCACATCACAACTTGTGCCGCCCGTCAGTTCAATACTGTAGTACGGATAGTCCTTCTCACCCAACCGGTACTTTGGTATTTTCTTTCTTTCCGACTGTTCAGAGCTTGAGCTGGCTGACGTGCTTGCTTCAGTCTGTTGCTGGCCAAGGATGTATTCAGCTGTTCGCTTCCTTTTGCGATTTACTTGTTCTTCGTGGTACTGACGCAATTCTCGTCCAGGGCAATATTCGTAAGTCCAGTATGCCTGCACCTCATACACACATTGGCCAGATGTAATCAATGGGGCAAGCAAATCTGCAGGCGTCAAGCCATCAGAGCGAACAACTTTCTCATTTACAGCTTCCCGTTTCCCATCTGGTATGCGACAAACGTACCGTTCGTCATTATTCGTACGCATGTACAGAGAATCTTCACTCACTATGCCATTCATGGTCTCTTCTTCGACTTCCGGGCTCCATTGGATGTTATGCAGTAAGCCATCATCAAAGGGATTGCCTGTGGACGCAGCACACTCGGCGATCATCGAGACCAGAACTCTCAGTAAAAGACTTCTCCTCATTTTGCCAGCGTGCTGCATTGCGTTTCAGAACGTGCCCATACCATTCAAAAAATAAAACTCTTGAGTCAACGTTCTCCCGTTGACAATATTAGTCAGTAGTATAGTAAAGGAAGAATATGCTTCTCTCCGATCCTCATGACCTCTTAACTTGGAGACTGTGAGGCATGCGGCTCCACTTGACCAGTGCCGGATGGCGGAGCGCTAGGTAGACTGAATGACCGTAGATAACTCACAAGGTCTCTCCTCATGAAAATGGTGTTTTCCAAGACAGTCTAACGAAGTAAAAGTTTTCCCTTACTATTCACTGTCTCTCTGTCTCTCCCGGCCCGGTTTCTCCCTGTTCAGCACTGCCTTTACCAAGTTAACGCCACGTCGCCATTCTGATCTGATCGATATCGTATGTATCTATTCACTATTGTATCTATCGCTCTGACAAAGATTATTAGACCGTTGCGCTGACTAACTTATAACTTTCGATTAACAAGTCATTTGTGGGTTAAAACTAAAAAAAAAAAAAAAAAAAAAATGCAGTTGCTAGGCAAGCCTTGGTGATGACACTACCGGCAAAGACATCCATTTCAGTCTTTGCGTGCGCAGTGCTTTGCTGCCGTGAAGACTAGGAACACGGGCAGTTATTTGAGCGGAAAGAGACTGGTACTTCGCGACCGTGCCCACGATCTCCATCCGCCGGAGTCCGACTAAGTTACATGTATCTATATATAGTACATGTAGATAGCGTTCCACTGTCCGGTCGACGTCTGGGATTACTCCAGCAGAGAGTGCTGTCAGTCGGAACACTCGCGTGCAATTACGTCACGGCGAAGAGGCATAGCACTGTTTTGAAGATCTTCGATTGTAGAAGAGGAAGGCGGTATTTCTCGTTAAATAAGCATACTTTGACCGAGTAAAGAGTAATTGAATACTCTCACGTGGCGCAGCGAACATAGAGCCCAAATGGAGTCACGGGTGAAAGATAGTGAAGAGGCCCATTCAGCCTCGTACGAGGAGGAAACTGCTCCAACGACCTTGCCAACAGAAGAAACAGAAGAGATGAATCCCACCTGGGTGCATGTTGACGAATGGTGGGCGTTGCCCGAGTTACCAGAAGTCAGGAAAGGCATACGGACTGACAGACGAAAGCCTTCTGAAATATGTCACGAAGCGTCTTCATGATGCTAAAGAGCGCGAGAAGCAGACCATCGAGCAGCAACTGAGAGCGGAGGAGCGTCAAGAACGCGCTCGCGAAGCCGAGTTTAAGCTGTCTATCGGAAATATAAAACTCAAAGAGCAAATGGCCCGCTTTAGATTCGAGACCGCGCAAGTTGACGCTTCGTCCTCCTGGAAGGCGTAGAGAAAGCAGACTTCGGACGAGTCACGCGACCGTTCCAAAAGCACGGAAAATGGATATACCGACCCTCGTCGATCCGGAAGACATTAACCTACTTCACTTCAGAGACTGGCAGACACGCCGGGAGGATTACACCAAAATAACCCGTGTTCACGACGAAATTCCAGATATATCTGGCAGGCAGGCTCTCATTTGCTCAGCCTTATCTAGCAACTGGACTATTCTGTAGTCAGGCAGGAGGCTCGGGATCAACACTTCTGATGACCTAAGCGACATAATCGACAAGTTGCGAAAATACATGCACAAATGTCGGAGCCCCCTGTTGGACCGAAACCTCTTTCATGGCCGGAATTGACACGAAGACGAAAGTATCGATCAATACCTCGCTGCGTTAGTTCGTCTAGCTACAGACAACCCATGCGCCTACGAGGACAGCTTAGTCTTTCGTCGTAAATGTTTTCAGGTTTGCGGACATGCTGATATTCACAGGGAAACGCGTTCATGATCAGAGATCGTCTTATCTGTGGCCTAACGGACAAAGACATCCAGCAACGTGTTCTTGCTGAAGACTACGGTGAAAATTTCGACTGCAAGAAAGCTATTCAAATACCGGTATGTATGTTTCTTGAGTCCTCAAACGTCACCAAAGCGTGCCTGGCTGAAAAGTCTGAGGAAGAGTCGTATTCAACATTCGCAATTTCGAAGTCGTCACGTCACAAGAGAAGCGCGCTGACTCAGAACCGCCAAACTTGCCCGAATTGCGGAGCTGTCATCCAAAGGAGTAATGCAGCGCTTGAGACAGAACTTGTAATTACTGTAAGAAACTCAGTGACCACTTTGCTGTGGTGTGCTGAAAAAAAGCGGTGTCAATCCCCGAGAAGAACAAGAGTAAAGACCCAACATCGAGAAGCGTTGGCTTTGTCTGACATCGAGAAGCATCAGTTTTGTGCGACTGAACCGCGCAAGTGCAGAATATGCAGCATATTTGGTTACAGTCACAGTCTGCTACGGCGACATGGCAGGAATGGAAATGCAATATTGGCTTCCTGACAGGGAGCTGAAGGAGACACCATGTCAGAACAGAACTTCATTTGTCTTGTTGACAAGCCAAGAGTAGTTCTGCCAGAAATTAAAAGGAGACTGCTCTGGCTGCTAATGGTGAAGGGTTAGACCCATTTGGCGTTTTTTTATGCCCATTTGTCACTTGGTTCCTGGTCTTGTAGCACAGTTGTGCCCGTGTTCAATAAATTGAAAGTGTCATTACCGTCAGTCCTGTGTGAGCCTCAGACTCCTTGAGGACAATTGGCCACATCCCTGTGTCAATGCAAGCATGAACGCTGTTTCTGTTGGTCAGCCTACCGCATCACGACTTTTTGTCCTGTCTCCAATTTCGCAGAATCTCAAGTCAGTGAAAAGTGCGCTTGATGAGCACGCTGCTGCTTTCACTGAGCAACCTTTTGAAGCTATGCGTGGACCGTCAATGTGAATCGAGCTGTCTGATGATGCTGTCCCTCGTGTACACTTCAAAGTGCATTTGATACCTTCCTGTTGGAAAGACTGTCTACAAACAACTTCAGACAATGGAAAGTAAAGGAGTCATCAAGAATTTCCCTCTGAGTGAGCCATATTCATGGTGTCACCCAATAGTTGTTCCAAAGAAAGACAGCAACGAACTAAGCATAACAGTTGAGCTCACAGGTCTCAACAAGTTTGTTAAATGACCGGCCTATCCCATGTGACTGCCATGTGAAGTCATCTCTGGCATACCACAGGGTATGAAATCCTTCAGAACGCTCGGCTCCAGACATGGGTATTGACAGATCCCTCCGGATGATGAGAGTTCAAAACTTACTACGTTTATGACGTCTTGGGAGCGTTCCAGTGTCATGGACTTGATGTCAGGAGGGGACAAGCACAACGGCTGCACTGACGAATTCGAAGCCATCACTGACATGGAGAATGTAGTGAAAGTTGTCGAGGACATATTATGATCTACGATGAAAACTTGCCTATACTCATGTCAATCATGTTTGAGAAGTTCTCCGCTGATGCGCTGAAAATTAGCAATACCCTTCATCACAAGAAATTTGTTTTTGCTCTTCCTGAAGTTGACTACTGCAGTTTCACCATCAATGGTCACATGGGTACTGCGTCTGCAATCATCTTGTTCAAGCTTTGGCTGATTTTCTGGTCCTGGTTAGCAAGACAGACGTCTGATCATTTCGTGGCTTGGTGCAACAATCATTCTCGCCTCGTCTGACAGAGTTACTAGCTCCACTTCGTCCATTGCTGTCATTGAATGTTGTTTTCGTGTGGGAGGAACCTCACCAATGTGTGTTCAAGAGAACAGAACTTTTAAGTCCAAGTGTTTTAGCCCGCTTTAATGGGATGGGAAAAGCGCTCTGCGGTTGGAAGCTGATGCAGCACAGTCAAAAGGACTCGGCTGGAATAGCCCTGTGGCAGCAGGAGGCATCTGAAGCCAAGTGGCCATTAATCCAGTGCAGTTCTCTTCATGTTAGTCCCACAGAGGTGTGATATTCAGCAACAGAAATCGAGGTTCTGGCTATCCAAATTGTCTGGGCAGTGGGGAAAGCTCATCTCTTCTAGTTGGTGCAGACTTTGAACTTATTGTTGATCATCAAATCCAAGAAATTGGATGGGTTGACATCTCCAAGGATCCTCTGGATGAAAGAAAAACTCGCCGCTTACAGAATAACAGCTGTTTGGAGATGGGGTGCTGATCATAAGGTGGCTGCATTTCCTCGCCGTGGCCACCCTACTGATAACCCTGCTGAGGATGACATGGATGATAAGATTGAGACCAAACAGATTTATCATGTTGTGCAACTTCTTGCTGCTACCGATCATGACACTGGAGAAACTATCTGTGAACGAATTTGAACAATTGGAAGGTTAAAAAGACTCCGATTACATCACTCTCATCGAGACTACTCATTCTGGTTTTCTGCAAAGCAAACTTTACTGAGACAAGCTACCTCTGGCAGTACCACCCTAGTGGGATCTGTGGCGGGATTTGACTGTGGAAAATGACATAGTGTTATTTGGACCTTGCATGATCATTCCTAAATCTTTGAGGAAGGAATTTTTTATTAGTGCCAAGATGTCCGCAACACAGTACGCTCTTGTTCCAAGTGTGCTGAACAATTACCGTCTCTACCCACTGAGCCGCTGCTCAGGATGAACTCTTGTCTTGACCATTTGAGGGTGTCTCTGTTGATCTTTTCATCTCTCAGGAAATCCTACCTTCTGATGACAGATTGTTTGTCCAGGTGGCCAGTTGCAGTATCAACATGCAGTTGCGCTAGCTACCTCGGCAGGAGCTGTACATGTTGTTCGACTCCTGAAGGATAGGTGTGCTTGTTCCACTAACATCAGATGCCGGAGGGCTACAATTAAAATCCCAAGCATTCAAGGATTTTTGTGAAGAATGGGGCATAAAACATCATCCGAGCAGCCCATACCACTATTAGTTTCATGGCGCTGCTAAGGCCACTGTGAAGGCCGTCGACAAGTCACTGACTTTGAAGTGCAGTTCTACCGGGAATTTGAGTATGGATCCGTTCAGGAAGGCTCTGATAATCGAGTTCTGGAATACTCCTCGTGCCAATGGTCTAAGCCCAGCACAAATGGTTTATAAACATCCAATGAAATCACATGCTGCCACACTGTACTGACTGTTCAAAAAGGAGCTAGTGGCAGTTGTGACAAGAGGAAGCCGATCCTCAAACGAAAGGGCATGTTGTATCACCTATATCACTTGTATTTTCCAATTCACTCATATGAACATTCACCTGTGAAATCCCTTATAATATTGTATGCATGTTTTGACAGAATAAAGATTAATTGAATGCTCTCACAAACCTGTAGCTCAGCCAAAAGTGAAGCAAACTTTTTAAGACTTTCCACAAATGCTGACCAGGGTATGGCCTCCAAAGCGTTGCTACAGAAGTTTGTTCTATGATGCTTCGGGACTAAAATATAGCCTTTTGACTTCAATGTACGGATCCTTTTAAAGTCGATTTTGATGAAAAAGGAGACTCTTTGCCTTTGAGTCTTTGGCACTTATGGAATGAATTTGAAGAAAAACAATTGTAGCTGTTTTGTTCACCTATATGTAGGAAATAAGTAGACAACGGTGGAAGTCCTGCAGTACCAAAATTAATGCAAGTGCATTTCAGCTTTTATTTCATGCCATCATGGTCAACAGTTTTGTTCTAAATTCCATAATTTGGATTGCACCACAGCGTGGCTGCTGCAGCGTGAGCCAGCAGCCCCACAGACCTTATTCGGTTGATGCATGGCGAAGGCCCTCCTCAGCTTCGTGCTCATCTGCCTTTGCCTGCAAATAAAAGGTGCAACTATTTGCTGTGGGATGCTCACCCCTCCTACCAGTTTCCTCTGTATATCTCTTGTTATCTTAAATCTTTCCTTCCTTCATCTTTAGCTTTATTTCACTCACTTCCTCTAAGTGTTATTGATGCCTCAACTTCTTCTCTCTTCCTGCGACGTCTGCATGAGCACTTTAGCCATGACAGGTTTTCTTTTGGCCTTTCTACACCAACATAAATGCACACACAGTAATCATTAATATCTGTTCTTTTTTCTCTCTCTCTCTTTCTCTCTCTCTCTCTCTCTCCAATTCTCAAGGAGAACCCCGGGATTAGCTGTTTTTCTTGCTATTGGGCTGTCCTTGTAAAATATACATGTACACAATAATAATAATAATAATAATAATAATAATAATAATAATAATAATAATAATAATAAT
>JAOWAW010170175.1:0-19817 GCA_028565695.1 Nicola tetela
GCCCCCCCCCCCCCCCCCCCGCATTGTGCAGTCACCACTGAAGCATCCATGAGCAGCAAATGAGTCTATACACTCTCTACACTCTACTGAACCTGATGACAGCAAATTACAATAGTTAACAAGTTTGAATTCTCTCCACTCTGCGAATACTATGAAGTACTAGACAAAATGTGTCCAGAGTTCTCTCTTTCCCCTTGAGCTTTGTGACCTAGGTGATGGCTGCACTGCCATTAACAATCACTGTTTAACTTGTTGCTATCAGCTCTTCTATATTGGCCAAACTGTCAACACTCATTGAACTGAAAGTATGCAATCAGCTGGAAATGGTGATGACAAAATCTCATCCCTTTCCCTTTAGTTGAATTGATTAGAATGTTGTGCTCAAAACCAAGCACGCATGACATGTTTCTACCCGTAAAAAAAAAGAATAAAAACAGAACAAAAAAAGAATAAAGAAGCAGACGCAGCCTGTGTAGAGATTGACATGTTGAGACAAATTATAAAATTGACTTATCATGATTGATCATTAACCACTTGAGCACAAGGAACATAACCCACTCGATGAAAGTCAGCGCTAGTGTGTGAGAGATAGAGAGATGGAGAGAGACTGACAAATTGGCCAGGCCAAAGGCTCCAGGAGGAAGACAAATACCAGTATGATTTAATATTGAGAGAGGCTGATTAATGAGGGAGCATGGCTGAGAGAGCTCCACTATTACAGGGAATTGAGAGAAAGGAGGGGGGAGGGGGAAGGCTGGGCAGAGTTTCAGGAAATAAACAGTTATAAGAAAGAGGGAAACGGAGAGCTCAGAGAAAAAGATAAAAAGAAGGAAGGGTTTTGAAGGAACGCAGAGAATAACATAGCCAGAGACAGAGAAAACACAGACACACAACGGAAAGAGAGAGAGAGAGAGAGAAATCCAGGCACATACGCAAGGTATTTTAACATGCTGAGAAGAACAGAGACAGAAAAGTTAGTCAGTAATTGAGTAAGCCACAAGAAATAGCACCCAACCACAAACCATGCTCACCAGGAAAATATTGAAACAAGTCTTGCCAGTATGAGACGGGGAGGCCAATGATTCCCTTTGAACAGTGAATAGCGCATGTAATGAACTGTCAATACTACAAACGCAGCATAGGTTTACCACACTCCAATTTTGAGAGAGAGAGATAAAACACAAAAAAGGCATCATACAATTTTTTACATTTTACATTGGGTAGCTCATGATCATACTGATAGCTGCTTTCATGATCATTGCATGCATGTCCAAACACAAGAAAAGACGTCATATACATGTATTTGATAAAGGTTATATTCATTTATATAAATTTTGAGAACATTTTGCAGATTTCCTTTGGTGCTTGGCAACAAGAAAGTTTTAACACATATTTAGTGATATCATCCATACACACAAAGGCGTAAGAAAATTCGTGGATGTCAGTTGAGAATGTGTATGTAATTACCAGTGATGAAACTAAGGAAGAGAGATACAGAGAGAGAGCTACAGAGAAAAGAGCGTGGGAGATACAGGAAGAGAAAATCAGGCTGATGGGCAGAGATGGAGAGAAAGACAGACATACAGACACAAAGCAAAAAAGAGAGGGAGAGCAAAAGAGAGTTAAGGGTGGGAGAGACAGAGAGCTAGAGAGAGAGAAATTATAGAGAGCTTCAGAGAGAAAGAGAAAGAGAGAGAGAGAGAGAGAGAGAGAGAGAGAATTACCAGAAAACAAATTAGCAAGTATTTCAAAATACCAAGAAAAGGTTGGGAATAAACTTGGAAATACCATATCATTTTTTCCTTACTGTTTAACAGTCAACAGACATTTCAGCATAACCGAGAACGTCTAAATGTTTCTGTATAACACATTACTACGGGAAAATGTTCTTCCTGACTTCTGGAATTGACTACACAGATGTAGTTTGTGGGATAAGAAATGAAACACGTCCTCTGCCTGCTTCGTCTTCATCAGAAGAATCAGAGTCAACTTGGAAATCCTTCGGAAGCTTAAGAATTCAAACAAAACAAAGGTAGAAAAAAATCCACTGAATCGTGTGTAGGAATTCTGTGTTTGAGGGAGTAAATTATTTGTGCATGTGTTAATTGCAATTGTGTGTTTGTGTGCAACCATTGGGATTTCTTGCCTCAGGCTATACCATTGCATACAGGATTGGTATTGTCACAAAAGTTTTATCAGTCACACAGAATTAATTTTTTTCTCATTATTACTTGTACAATTAAGAGACACAGACATTTACAACAATGCATCCACTTCTATAGTCATAAAACTCCCGATTCTAATTGCAAACAAATACACAAGATAAATCCATCAGCACACAGTTGCAAAGCCACACATGAGAAGCTTAGACCATCAGAATAGTCAACATACTCATGATACAAAACAATAATAGAATATGACCTCATCACTGTGTGTTGAAATTGGCCACGGATACAGACAAATTAACACAAGCGAATAAATTGTGTATCCCCATTATGACTCTCTTTCCACTCCAGTTACCCCTCCTCAGGTAGCATACCAGTATGTCTATCATCATCAGGCCACAAGTGTCTGCACGGAATCACATGAACATTTATATCATGTGCACAGAAACTTACGAGACTTATAGAGACTAACAAAAAAAGCATTGCTACTAAATACCCCTGTGTTTTGTGCACTACAGGGACGCATGTTTCGGTACTAATACTGTAGGAGTGCACATACATATGCAATTACCCAATCTGGGATATTAATTAGATTAATACTTCCTAAATTTCGAAAAACACGCACACACGCTATCAGATAACCTTTTTCAATGAGTCAATCCAGTCATCACCCGTTACAAATACTGCCATGTGCATGATTCTTCTTGAAGTACAGTACTACTTATGAGGAGCTATGTGCATGCTGCTCTGAGAACTTTTTTGCAAATGAGGAGAATGACCCAATCGTTTATGCTGTATTGCTTACTTTTTTTTGCTTTCCCTAGGTAAGGAAATCTGCCAGTCTGTGCTTAGAACCTTCCCCAGGAATTGGCTACATCATTCATGGTTCACACAGCACATTGCTGACAATTCAACATGAAAGCAGAGGTTATAGCTTACCTCTAAGCGAGTCCTATGCTTTTCCAGTTTGCTTCGAGGCACGCCGACTTCAGAGAGCACACGGTACAGCTTAGCACCAGTACAAGGGTGCTCGTCACTGCCCATCTGCTCCAGCCACATGCGCAGACCTTCACAAAATAGGTCTGGCTCCTCATAGTTCCCGCGTTTAAAATCTAGTTCATCGTTTGCAGATGGGCCAACAAGACAGCTGATCACACTGCGTCGATATTTGAGGAAGTCACGTGCTATCTTCCGAAAGATTCGCTCCGTTCGTCGGGGATCAAGAAGATTGAAGTAAACTCCTTGACACTTTGTACATTGCCTTCCAACAGAATACCCAGAGTTAACTCATTGTTCAATCCACTATCAGCATTTACTCTCACAGGATGGCTAAAACATTGAAATTGTCAGCAAAAATTTTGTGGGAAGAACATTTTCAATTTTCAATGTGTTATACCTTTTGTAGGAGCCCTTTGCCACTTCCTGGATCTTGCTTAAGAAATGGCTGGAAGACCAACTGTGCAGCTCCTTAGCTGTAGAAGAATAATTTAGATAGCTATTTAGATGTCTGCAAACTGTAGAGTTGCAACCCTGAAATTTTATACAGGATACATGTATTGGCCAGGATTTCACTTGATCATGAATGACCAACAGTCATTACTGAATATGATCTAGATAATTTTCTAAGCCATCATCACATCATTGCCAGCTGCATACCTCTGACAAAAAGGCGTTTTGCCAGCGGTCGCTGTTGCGCATAGCACAGAGCTTTGAGAACCGTAAAGACTGTGAGGTGCTCAAGTCTACACATTAGGAGAAGTGAGCGTGCACTGTCTTCTGGTCGGCCTGTTGACGTACGTGTATACAGGTCGAGTTGGGCAAATGAGATGCCTAGCTCAACACCAAGCTTCCACCATGCAGACACTCGAGTCATGCTGTCTGCAATCTCTGACAGTAGGTCCTCTGGTGCTTCAACAGCTTCTGACAAACCAGCAGCATTTCTGTCGACTGCTTGGGTTAGCCAGACTGGCAAGCTGCGATGTGGCCTTTCACATAGCCATATCACACCATCTTCACAACCAGCTTTGTTCAGTGCTTGCTGCAACTGTTTCACAGACATGTCCGTTTCCATTAGATCATCGCGCCACCAGCGCAACATCTCCACTGCACAGATGTAGTCTCCCTCATACTTGGCACAGACACCCTCGAGGTCTTCGCTTAAAATGGACAGAGCCCTACCAACCCCTCTCCATCGACCACCGATGCTTTGAGCAACCAGAGAAAGGCAGTGATCAGTCAACTCGTTGGCTAGAGTGTACTCTGTTGACAACAAACAGGCATACATATATGCAATCAGCATAGAAATTTCAGGACTGAGTTGAAAAAGTCTGCCTTTGGGTTGAGTACTATTTAATGTGGAAACAGGCATACTGGTAGTTTGTGGGACAATCAGTCAGCTTTACACAAAGTTCATGCCTGGGCCAATTGCCATGGAAACCACAGGCACAGCATGCCTAAGTTTTAGATTATCAGAAACAGAAGTTGCTAACAATTGCTTGTCTTGCGCTCAACATTATCCTTTTAACCCACGAGACTTTGTAAAATGTAAATGAGCACTGTCAAAATCTATACGAATGGAGATTATGGTAGAAGTTGGCAACGATGTACAATTACCTTCTGTGAATGCAGGCATGGTATGAATCATTGGCGCCGAACACATCCTGGCACTGGAGGTGTAGGCAGCTTTACCCTACAAATGAGTTCAATGGTGTTAGTTACAGGTAGTTACTGAAGACTGTGCTGCGTTTTGCATGGCATCTTGTTTACTGTATATGCTAGTGTACACATATACATGCATGGTCATGTTTGTGTGTGTGTGTGTGTGTGTGTGTGTGTGTGTGTGTGTCGGAAAAGACTGCTAGCACTAGCTACTAGGATATTGAAGCTATTATGCTAAAATTATCATCATATGTACAGAATAGGCATAAATATACCACATGAAATTCCATACAGAGTACAATAGTGCATTCATGCATGGGGGAACATACCAAGGCTGAATTGTATGAGATTAGCTTCTTAGAGGCTATACCTTGTGGGCATCAGGGTGTGCGCATGCAGTGGTATACCAGCACTGCCAGTTTTTGGGGAGAGCGCAGCTGCTGTGGCAAATTTCACACTTGCGTCTTTCCTCTGTCTGGCATTGTTCAATTGTCTCTGGGCTGCTAGCAATTCCATCCTCAGGGAATTTTTCCAGCTGTTTAAGAGGATGGCCGAGCGGAACTTTCACCAAACATGAAGTAACAAAAGGTTGTGGCTTGCTGCAATCTGCGAGCTGTTCACTAGCCGGAATTGGTGCTGCATTACACTCCACACCTGCTGCAGATTTCCCATGGGGGCCAGGCCTGCAGGTGCAATTCTTGCAGACAAAAGCACAGCTCCACGTCAATTTAGGATAAGAACGCTTTTTGAGATGCTCAAGACTCTTTGTGACCACTCTCAAGAAGTCGGTAGTAAGACAGCACAGTTCGCTGTGTGGTGGTACAATGCTCTCGTGGAGGCTACCAACAGACAACCATAGACCCTTGTCTGAGTGACAAAGTTCAATGAACAGGTTACCACCGAACTGCTCAGGCTCAAGGTAGAGTTGATCAGATGCCAGTCGCAGTCCACTTGGCTGAAAGCGCTCAACGCATCCGATGGCCACCTGATGAAAGATGGCCACAGGAAACATGAAGTTGGAGAACCAGATTAGCATACGCGGAAGGCCAGAGACAGTGAGTGGCATGACTGCTGGTGACCTCACGCAAGAAGGAACAAGGTAAAATGTGTTACCAACCTCTCTTCCTACAGCGTCAGGCAGGTCAATTGTGTCACCCTTATACATCAGTCGCAACCGCTGCATGATTTCAGCGAGTGACCCGAGAATTCTTGTTGAGTTGTGCCCGAGGGCCCAGAGCTCCTGCAGAAGGCGACTACTTAACAAACCATGGGTCTTCAAAAGATGGACGTCTGGTGACAGGTCATCCTTTAAGTGGTTGTCCTGCATCAGAGAGCATGCTACAATGGCAGCCATCTTTGCCATCAACCATTCCACATTCGTGAAGATGGGAGTGTCGTCATCAAGTCTGAGTTGACCGGACTCGTCCAAGGAGACAGTTTCAGTCATGTGGATCACTCCATGTGACTGAAGATAGACAAGCAGGCCATACAGTTGGTTGTCTGAGGCAGAAGACTTGGTGGGTGTCGACATCGCACTGGAGGTTAGGACATATCTGACTTGACCAATTGTTAGCCATCCACGGTATGAGCTCCGTAGAATCTGTGGAAGTCGCCTGAGAAAGCGTTCAAAGTTCAGCCAACTGAGGGGGACTTTGTCTTTACATGCTCTCTGGGTTAGGTCCTGTTCCAAATCTTCCTGTAGCTGTGTAAGGTCACTGCCAATAATGGCGTCTTCATTGAGGCGCTGATTATCTATGAAGTATGGTTGGGTCACATTTATGTCGAAACCTGCCTTGGCAATTGCAGTACTTACTTCATTGGCAATCATCATGCACTTGCGGGTTCCACCACCTTTCCGATCCTTGAAAAGTTGGTCAAGGTGAGTGGCTACTAAGAAGACTTCAGGAGGAAGCTGTTTGCTAAAGCCATCCACTGATGACTGATATAGGCTAGCAGTGTCAAAGAGAGACAACCAACTCAAGATGTAGTCCAAGTGTGTTTTAGGATATGGTTGGCGTGGAAGTGAGCATTCTTTACCATTATAGCGAAACACTGGATCAACCACGCTGTTGAGAGATTCATTTGCTTTGAAGGCTAGTACGAGAGAGGAATGTTTGAGACTCATGAACACTGTCTGAAGGGCACCAAATGGTAGCTGACCACCACTGTCGAGAACCTGAACAAACAGATCAGCTGAAGTTTGTGACTCCTGAAGGAACTCATTGAGCTCCTCTGGAGAGAGCTCTTGCCCAAGAGCAGCTGCAATTTGAGCCTCTGGGGTATCTTTTTTATCAGCCAGGGGACTGTCTTCCAAACCCTCTTCAGCAGTAGTTTGGGAATGATTGCCATCAGCAACCTTGCCATCCACACCTTCCACTTCATCAAAGTTACCACGTTCAACAATTGCAACTGCTTCTCGACCAGCAGCACACTGTAGTATCATTGAATCACTGTGCGTGGCCCTCATGAGCATTGGTCCATCTTGTCTACTGCCACACAGATGTGCCATAGTGCGAATGACCTCACACCCTACTGTGCTTCTGTCTTCATAGTCCATGTCAGATATGGCACTTACAAAGCGTGTCTTGCCAGCACCAGGCATTCCAGCCACGAACACATTCACACGTTTAACAGTTGCTTGACCGCACTTAAGAGCTTCCCGGACAGCCATTCGGTAGGCTGGATCACAGAGCTGTGGATTCTCTTCAACCAACTGACTCTCAGCTAGAAAAGAAAAGTAATAAAAATCCAGGAAAGAAAGAATGTAGAGATTTTTATAGCCCAATATGCCATTGCACAACTATGCCAGAAAAAAATAACTACAGTCCTTCATGATCAATGATTATAATGGGATGCAATGCACTGCATCACCAGACAGTGTAGCCATTGGCTGCCCAATCAGCTGATTGCAACTAATCATAAACAACAACCAAACATTCTCCAACTAACATATTCCTGAGCTAATCAATACAAATGACACAATATCAGTAGTAGAAATGTGACAAGAGACATTAACAAAACAGGTGGCAGACTCCAACACTAGAACGAAGGATGCAAGAGGGGATGAAAACATCAACAAACAAAAATAATGGTCAGAAAGAAAGCAAGGGATATATATAGGAGATATAGTCAAAAACAGAAGATGGCACCAGGGATAAGTATTCAAAAGGAATGGATTTCAAAATAGAAATTGGCACATTCAAACATTCTTTGCAGCAACACCAGACATGTACACCTACCTGCAGCATCAGCTTGTAGTACTTCTGCAGACTCCACTTCAGGAAGAAAGTGAATACCAAAGTTCAAAAGTCCATCTCCTACAATAATATAAGATTATGGCTCAACTCAGCCCACAGATATACCCTAAACTACAAGCACAATTACTGACTTGATATAATTATTTACACACACAAACAAACAAACAAATTCTCACCTGATGACTAACAGGATGGATATTCGCCTAAGGCTTACCTGCCATATCCTCACTTTTACTCAAGCTGCGGGATAGTACTGGTGTTGATGTAGAGTAGAATCGCTTTAAGTTACTGTCATTGACTGTACAAAAGAAAAAAAAAAGAAAGATCAATAGCCTTGTGAGGCGTTTACCACAGTGTCGAACCATATTGAAGGTAATGAGGTAGCCAGTATCAACCAACTTTCACCGAGACTCCAAAAAAATAGAAAGAAAAAACTTTACATTGTGTTATTGGAAATTGAACATCATAAAGGCGCTTGGGAGGTCTTCCTATTCACATTCTTGTCTCAGTTTAGAGTGTGACCACAAGCCAGATGGTTCTTTGGCAGAGTAAGCATGCAATATAAAAGCAGACGGATCTTGCGCAGGTAGAGGTACGGTTCTCAAAAAGCAAGTTTTGTTGGTGTATTAATGGGCTATCATTAATTAATATAAATGTACTGGCTTATCAACAAGTTACCACAACGACACAGCCTGACAGGGCAAGCTGGGTTGTTACATGCTGGCAGCTGATAGTGGATACCTTCATGTCAGCATACTGAGCATAAGCTTACCACCACTGGGTGTGTGAACAGGTTCAACCTTGTACATGTGTGAAGACGTTTTTGGGAGTGACTGGACGCGCCGCGGTTTCAGCTGCTTCGGGCTCCCTAGTTACACAACACAAAACACACACCATCAATACACCAAGAACAGAACTAATTATATAGTTGATGGGGTACGTTCTTCCAGGGAAGTCATGACTTTCGATAACAGTTCTTTCTTAGCACCGGTACCAGCATCTTCATGCTTTTAAGAATTTATGACATTTTGGCTCAGTTGCCAGCCATCATCAAGTGTATTGTTTGGGACTGGAGACTTAGCATTATACAGAGTTTTGAAGAGGAGTTTTTTTTGAAATACTTGTTGAAGGTGCTTGTTTTCTATGTGACGGGTGTTGTTTAAGTGTTGTGATACAGTGAATGAGATGTGAGATGACGCTGTCGATGTCAATGGGAATCGAGAGAGCACATGGAGGTCTGGACATTGAAATATATTTCAGTAGTTGTTGTTGGCATTTAAAGGAACTATAACGGCATGTTTCAGTATAGCACAGCCTCAGAGGCGTATATACCCAGACATGGTGTCCTGCCTAGGGGGTCACATCACCATTATAGCAGATTTGCAGCTAGGTCATTTCCCAATCCTTTGTTTATTCTAAGGAGGGGATTTGTAAACCCATACAGTTAACATTTGACATCAACAATGAGCAAAGGTGTCTGCCGAAAACCCTCATGTAGTCTTTGATTCCTTACATCCCAAGGCCTGGGGGAGCGTTATGTTGTAAAGGAAGTGTTACATTGCAAGGCTTGGGGGAGCGTTACGTTGCAAGGCCCAGGGAGCATTACGTTGCAAGGCCCAGGGAGCGTGATGTTGCAAGGGGAGTGTAAAGGAGAACCATTATGTGCATAATTCATACACGTGTAAAACTTACTGGTACAGTGTGCGAAATTCATACCCCAGAAGACGGGGAAAAGTTTTTTTTGTACTAAATAGTGTACATGCAGATCCCGGAATTATATTGCTGAGCTCCATGGCTGCTACTGGTGTACCGAAAATCATATGACCAAGCTCTTGAAACTGGATGCATGGTGCGAGGTCCCAGATGCTACACAGTAATAACATCGCAATCATGCGTAAATTCAATCAAATTTGAACACAGCCAAAAAACAAACACCACTGGCACAGAAAGAAATGATGGATAAGACCCTAGAAGAAAGCTGATATAACATGATTTTGGCTTGTTTAAAAAAATCTAGCTTTGAAAATTGCTTTCAACTTCTTGAAAAGCTTTAATATTATTCACATGTAACCTTCAGAGTATCAAAACTTGATGCAGGTTTGATGTTTAAACACATATTTAATTGCAGTTTCCAATAGCTGTAGTTTTTCTTGTAGGTTCTGATATGCTGTCCATTTTGCATGGATATATACGTGAGCTCTAATTAACTTCATGTAGAGTATTCAGAGTACACACTATTAGTACATGTATACATGGTGTAGATGTACATGCAGAGTGGACTCATTAATAGATTCGTCTACATGTAATATACTTCAGGCAGTCAGCAGCACTCGGCAGGTGAGGTGATCAACACAAAAATCTCAAACCATAGAGACATGTACATTGTAAGTATGCTAAATACACATTCAGTTGCCAATGCCTGTAATTCTGTTTTATTTAGGGCATGATGTTTGTATTACCCGGCAAGCTGTAAGACGATGCTTAATAAACCGAGACGACTTGAGCATTGCGGAAAGTTTTAAATTCTATTACTTTTTACAATTTTTTTGACAGGCCTACATGGTATGCACCTAACCGGAGCGCCTAATGTACTGCAAATTTGTACCAGAAATTCATCCTCTCCGGCAAGGATTTGTTGAGAGACGACGTTTCGGCTCTGTGCTAGAGCCTTTCTCAATTAGGTCTAAATTGTGGGCCATCTGTTCAGCATCGGTTCTTGTAACAACTACAGTCACGGTGGCACTGTGCGCGGTGATTTGTTGACGTCTGGTGACAGATTCTTATGATGTAAGATTATCTATCTTCAAATGCGGTTCTTTCCTACAATAAGTCTAACCGTACCTTGCTAAGTTCTAATTCTTTATTTTTGTCCATAGTGCATAGTGCTACCTGCGCGTTTCTTTAATAATCGCTGAATCTTCAACGCCTTGTGGATCTTCCACTTCTTGCTCTGCTCCTGCTTGACTACGATGCGGGGTTTCCAGTATATAGTGTGACAGTGCCTCTTCTTGGTGTGCGGCAACTGCAGATTGTTCGCTGTGTCCTGTCCTCGTGTGGTACTTGTGCTCGCGCCATTTTTGTTTCGTAGTTCGTTTCGTCTTGCCGATGTAAACCTGTCTAAACTCGCTGCACCCCAACGCATATATAACACCGGGCTCTTCCGTTGGACCAACTCTCTCATTGGCGCTGAGCATCAACTCCCACATAATCGACGTTCACTGCATTGCTGTCTGAATACCTGCAGTTCAGGCTCTTAATTAAAAACGCGGCGTATCTTCTCGCTGAGGCCTCCGATAGTGGAATGGTTGCGGAAATGAGACCCTAATACAACAGTACAATGTCTATTATACAAACACTTTTAAGGTGCTTGGTTGGGTTAATTGGAACCGCAAGGATAGCATGGCAGATGTGCTATGCGCATACCGGGAAATGGACAGACAGGCAAAACACCAGGGCCTCTCATAGAACTGATTATAGCGCTCACAGCACTGAGACCCTAGCCCACAGGTTATAGCTGTGGTTAGCTAGCAGTCACGCTACCGGTGCGGGCGAATGTTTGCATCGCTTTCTCTGACAAGAACCGAACGGCCGGGTGAGGATCCTGTGCCGGTACGGTGTTCTACGTCTAGGCGTTTCGGCAGGAGGAGCTATCCGTCATCCTAATCGGTTCAGCCGTAATCGCTGCCCGTGCGATTACGATATACTATGTGTACTTTTGCTGTCCTAATTGGGAACTTACTTTCGATCTTCCGGATTGGGGTGTCTTCATCTTCTTCCCACCCTTCTTCGGCAATCGCGCTCCGTTGGCGTTCCTCCCTTCGGCCGCTGTGTCGCTGTTGGATCTTCACCCTAATATTTCGAAGCCGATCCATTAATAATATTCGAGGCAGTTGCCGAGATTGTTCATCGTGGTCGAAACACAACGATACGCCGAATGTGAGTCACGGTTAGAGACACTGACGACGGCATCAGTAGAAGACTGAAATGCACACCCGGTTGATGTGGCCCAGATTTCGTACTGACTACTGCACTGACCTCACACAGCTACCGCGTTAATAGCCTTCAGCTTCATACCTATTGATGGCTGCGCACTACAAGGCAAAAGCGTCCCGGTACGCGGTTCTGTTGACCGGAAGGACAATGAACAGCTCCTTGAGGTCATTACTGGTCTTTACCCAGGATATTAGAGCCCGGATATTAGAGCCCGGTACTACATGTAGTATGTGTATTGTCCGGTACAAGAAGCTGAGCTGAACATTGAGCTAGCTGAACATGAAGAACCCTTTGTGCAGGAGAGCGCTTGCCACGGCGAACTGGCCCCAACATGTACATGTACATGTACATGTGTATAGCTACTTTCATCAAGGCGGCATGGCTCATTCGCATTCATGACCATGCCCCACCACGCTGGTGCTTGTTCTTCCGGCCGTGATCGGCTGCATTCAGCAGTACAAAAACGCGCCCCACGCGGCCACGCCTCATATCATGTCCCCTGTCAAATCAACGATTTGTACGTGTACCCTTTGCGATCGTGAATATCATGAACCCGGCGCGCCATGATGTATCGATGCGAAACGCTCGATCAAACGGAAATCGAGATCGAGGCCGCGAGCTCAAGGATGCATACACGGAAATCTCTCACAGGAATTTCTACTGTGACTGTTTTAGTATCAGTTTATTGGTACTGGCTATCAGTTCACCCTTACCCTGTACCGTGATGACCGCACTCGCCGATCGCGAGGGTTCTCATTTACCTGATTACCATCATAATGATCACAAATAGTTTCTTTTCCTCGCTAGGCCTTGGTGATGACGACACTAATAATGCTGGATATCTTGTACCAGTGTAAATTTCGGCCATCAATTTTCTGCTGCTGCTTTGACGGTGAACACAGACAAATAGAGACCGGAAGTTACCGTTTTTCTGCAGGCCAGGCATAAGATCAGTAGAATCTGATCAGTAGCAGAATGTACAATGTCATGTATGTGTATGTCTGTATACATCTCATGCATCAAGCATTCATATAATAATAGTACTTAATAAAAGCCACTGCGTATCTACTGATCTACCCCAGCTGTAGCTGCACCTGCGTTTGTAGCTGCCTGCTCACGATTACACGGATGTTTTCGTATCCAAAACTCGATAGGCTAATAGTTCTCAATCCCTGTGTATTCTCCTTACACCTGGATCACTAGCTCCCCATTACATCCGTCAAACCAGAAATGGATGAAGGCGAGATTGCTTTCTGCGTGCAAGAATTGCATGAGACTCACGCCGAGATTGTACAGAGAATACAGCCAAGATACCCGGGACTCCGAGGCATATCAGAGTGGAGCGTTCGTAGGTTCTGCAGAACTCATCAGATTTCTCGCCGAGGCTCGAAGATCGACGGGTGAACACTCCGTCAGAAAAAATAGTTTCAGGTTGAAGCCGAAAAATTACGCCCAAGCGCTTCTTTGTTAGTGGTTGCGCCTTAAGGCTTACTGCCTTTCTCTCCCTTTTTGGGTCGTGAAAAGAAAACGTTTTACACGCCATATCCGGAGATCGGGGAGGAAGTACGCACAACGAACGAATCAACAAATGAGACCTGTAACTACTTATTGTACATCACTCTAAGCATAGCTTCAGGCGCTATGCTGCCGTCTGTAGTCTCTTAGAACTACAGCAGTTGATTTACATGTAGGCAAAACAAGAATTCGCCGCACGTTCCTGTATACTAGTATGCGGATGCACGTTGCAAGTCAATGCGAGACACCAACGATATGTCGCCCACATGCGTATGCAGAAAAACGGTACTGTCCTTTGTTTACTTTCAATATTCACCGGCAAAGCAGCAGCTGAAAATTGATGGCCGAAATTTACACTGGTAATCTTGTCCTTGACCTGTTTGGGCATCACTTTCATGCTCCTCTGCTCCCTCTCCGCGACCCATACCACTGATGCTTATCGAGTCCTAGACAGTCATGTTTCATGTACATGTAGATGGCACAGAGTCCAGTCGCGTGAGCACAAAGTCAGGTCGCGTGAGTACTGTTGATAGGTGTTAAAACGGTGATCGTGCGAATCACTGTTAACCAAGGTGTTAGACCACAGGTGTTCGTATCAGTTGCTGTACATTTAACTGAGTGTTCGTTTGAGTCTGATTTGATTCTTCCTGTCTTCTGGTTCGTGTTTTGACTAATAAAGTGCCAAACTAAACAAGTACCTGCGCTCCCATTTTGTGTCCATATGCGTATAACAGTACATGCTTACTACCAGGTGGTGCGCAGGCCCCGAAAGAATGGCACAAAGAAGATTCTGTGTAATGATCAAAACTTCTAAGTTGGCTGAGCTCGAGTGCGAAGTTCTAAGTTGGCTGAACTTAGAGCAAGCAATTATTTTCGTCCCGAAATTGTGATGGAGAGTGTTTTGAGTGACATGAGGACTTCTCTTCTTGCAGGTGAACATGGATTTGTTGTGATTGTCGTAATTACGTGCTAAGCTGTTCCAGAGTCAGTGCATGAGTTGCTGCTGATGTCATAGGCTCAATTGGTTCAAACGCTCTCCTGCTGACTACGAATACTTGCTAGTTCACTCGTACCTCAATGTTTTTATCCAGTAGTTTGTGGAAGTGTTCTTGTGGCTCCAGGAAGCAAGTTCCCTCATGCCTCTTTATACAGTTTCTTTTTTTTACACTAGCAGCCAGCACTTTGTAGTCTGCCTCTTCAACAACTCTTGTCTGCAATTTCAATGTCATGTTGAATTACCCAACCAACCTGCAATAACACAAATGACATATATAAATTATGTCCTCCCACCATCAACCCTCCCTTTCCCTCCAAAGATAAATCAGTACCCACCAGATCTAGAACATTGATTGTGTGGATTGCGGAGCAGTGAATAGTTGCCATCATGTCATGCTGGTGCATGTGGGAAATAGGAGTGTGAATTTTCAGTTTTCTGACTGTCAGTGACAATACAATGATGGCTTTTAAATTTATTGTTTCTTCTCAGTTCAACATGGAAAGAGTAACGATGGTGGGCAAAAACAATTCAGAACAGCAAAAAAAGAAATATCTGATGTTGATTTTGCTCGATCCCTGTCCAGTACATGCACACTCATGAAAGGGGAGATAAAAAAAAAGATGACAAGAATAAAAAAGAATAAATAGATGTGCAGAAGAAGAAGATGAGGGAGGAGGATGTGTCAAATGTCAGTATCAAAACATGAAAACTGGGAATTGGACCATGGAACCACATGTACAAAGTATCAACTGCCAGTTCTAGGCCACATTGCAAGGTCTAAATTTTTTTGTATTGTGTTTTATAAAGTTGCCAAAGGCTACGAACACACTGATGAGAAGCAACACTGTTGGATGTTTCATATATTATATATATGAAACATACCCGCATGAGGGGGAGCGTGTGACTGAGCTAGACAAGGATGATGAGGGAGGTGGAGAGAGGTCAGACAGGGATGGTGAATGAGGCAGAGAGAAAGCTTTTGATATAATTGCTGCATGAGCACCAAGTGATGTGGGTAGTCGCATGGTCAATATATATAGCATACTGTAATTTTACTAATTTTTTGTACAAGAAGATTTTGTTAACTGCATGTGTAGTGTCAACATTTTGGTCTGGTTTAATTTTCTTTTGTTGTGAGTCCTGCTTGTGCAAATATCTTTAGGACCGCAAATCGATGAGTATAAGTAGCATGAGTATACCCTTGGCTTCGCTTGCACGCGGGTACTGTACTGTAGTGGCAAAGCGCTGTGTGTGCGTAGCATAGTTCATCATGCACATGGAGATCACAAGCCTGTCTGTCAAGTATACCTTCTCACCTTACAGAATTTGCAAAATATAAGTGTAGTTTAATTTTTTGGTAACAGAAGGCAAGTACCGAAATTTCCGAAAATTAAACTACACCAAAAATTAGTAAAACTACAGTGTGCTATAGCTGCCAATAAAAACAAACAGCGCAGTTGTCAACCTTTTCTGCTTTTCTGTATCAGTGTCTGAGCATTCTTTGCTTCTCTGATGTTTAGCATTCATTAAAGTTCATACCATGTTCACAGGCATGGATTGGCTTTTTGAAGATGCTTTCAAGGTCAAGAGTAGTGATCATGTCCTTTTGAGTTATGTTGGATATCTTTGCCTATTCTGCAGGAGCAGTGTCAGCAAGTGATTCACTGGTGCACTTTGTATGCATGAGCTCATCACACCCAGCCAGCTGGCGTACTTGTCTCCCTGTCTTTCTTTTGTCTGGGCTGTTTTCTGCATGGGGGCGTTTCAGTTGATGGCATGCCCATGTACAGGCGGACTGTGGTATGCTCTCCATCAATACCTGGATTAAGTACAGCAAACATTACTGGCTGATCACCGATGATTAGATTGGTTGCAGTGGAACCAGCAGGCATCAGCTGTTTCCTTGCATCATGCAGTTGCTGCAACTGTGCTGTTGGCCATCGCTTGACTTCTCGTTTCTAGAATCAGGGAGGTGGAAGAGGACAGGGGGAGAGGGAGAAATGGGCAAGTGGAGATTATTGGATGTCAATACCTATTGTCACTGCTATAATTATGTGTATTTTGGAGTGTACATCAACTACCGTGCAGTGCCTTTCTTTTTTATTTCTTTTTATTTATTTTTGGTTTATACCTTTCATATATTAGCCAACCTGAATTTCTGATATCAAGTTTTGTGCCATTTTTGCTCTGCACATGTATATAATACTAGTATTTAGTTTGAGTTAATTATTTTTTGCAGAACTAGCGCTTCTCCGTAATTGTGTGATCACATTCTCTGGGTTTTGGAATTCAAATTGTAACTGCATAGTCATCATTTTTGACACTCTGAGAAATATGCCTGTACACAAGTTATGCCTTGACTGGATCACGTGATTGGGATTTCCCTGTTCTGTGTCTTTTTTTGTATTACTCATCAATTAGGTCAAGCAGTTTATTGCTTCCTCTCTTCTGTACTTTGGGTGTGGCCCAGGAGAGGCTTCAATCATTTTCCTCAGTATATGTTGGTTGTGTTTGGACTGTTCACATTATAATTGAGCTGTCACAGTAAACTGGCAGCAAGGGCAAAAATGTGTGGTCTACAATTTTATCAAGTAAATGTGGCTGCATTATAGTTTCTTCTTGTTCACTGAGACCATGCTAGCGTATTCCCACTCAGCAAAGTCTGAGTGTATTTCTGAGCGATCTCTCTGCCTAGACTGCTTGTTTAGCATAGGGCATGTGCTGCTTTGTGGCTAAGCTGCTGGTCGAAAATTGAGCAGTTTTGGAAAGGTACTCTGTTGCCTTTTGGATGGCGAAGTATACGTACCAAACAGATCATGGCGATAGTGAACTTTCTTCCAAGTACACATGACAACAGCTTTGTTCATGCTGGATCCAGCAGTGAGCCAGATGATGATGTCAGCAGCAGGAGATCCTGAAAACAACTAAACTGGAAATGAGGGAGAAAAAAAGAATAAAAATAACAGAAATGATCATAAACTTGTGATACACTGAGTTAGTAAAACCTCGGTCATTACTCGTTTATTACTTTGTTCAATTTTTGGTTGGTTCTCTCTCTCTCTCTCTCTCTCTCTCTCTCTCTCTCTCCATCCCTAGCTGGCTTAACCGCAGTCTCTCAGCCGGGGAAGTTTCGTATATTCAGAAGAAAACATTGAGATACGAATGAGCTAGCAAATATTTGCAGTCAGCCGGAGATCGTTTGAGCCTATTAAGCCTATGACGACAGCAGCATCTCATGCACTGACTCGAGCTCCCCGTCACAATTTTGGAACTCGATGCTTATCTGTCTCCCTCTTCATCTAACTGTCTACTAGCCTTGGTGACCAGCTAGTAGACCGTGCATCATTTATACCGTATCGTAGACAGTATACCATTCCTGCTTATAGCACAATAATACATATAGTATCGTACCCTCTGCAGTGGCAGGGTCAGTACGGACACACCTAGAAACTGCTGGCACACTGTGGCAGGTGTAAATCTACATGTAGATCTAGACTTAAAACAAACACGAAGAAAATCCGTTAGCTGTAAAGCGTTTCAGAACATCGTGTTAGTGTTGTGAAACCTTTACGTATACCTTGGTATACCGCCACCTGGGGCCACCTGATCTCGAGCTCTGCAGTCCCTTCCGTGCTCTTACGTACTGTGAAACCTGGGAATTAAGGCCTAGCGGAGCCACTTTCTCCAGTCCCTTGGGTGGCCGTACACTCAAGTTTCACCTACTGCAAGCTATACACTTACGTAGCGCGATGAGACCTGCACATATGTACATGCACATCCGACCAAGTACATTTGTATAAGTAAGACTCGCGTGATTGTCAGCTGAGCAAGGCGCGCAGGCCTCAAGTAAAGAAAAGGCCCAGCATTGAAGCACTTTTATCTGTGAGGGAAAAGCCCTACGTCTGACCTTTTCGTCGGCAAACTAAAAGATTAATAAACTCCCTTCTGTCCCGCGCACGCTCCAACAAACACACTCTCCACTGCACCTGGTTTGACCTCGCTGACGCCTTTTGCTTCTGTCTCCCATGACCTCATTTTCCATACCCTCTCTCGTAACCAATTCTCTCCTCATCCAAACCTACATGTATGTCAAATCCCCGCTCCAGTCTATCTGTTTCAGTCAAATCCCCGCTCCAGTCTATCTGTTTCAGTCAAATCCCCGCTCCAGTCTATCTGTTTCAGTCAAATCCCCAAAATGATCCTCCTCAAAATTCTCCATGTCACGCGGTGTTTTCCCGCAAGGTGACCCTCTCTCCTCTCTAAGTTTTATTCTTTACTTCAACCCGATTCTCGACTTCCTAAACCTCAACTCCAAATTTGGCTACTCCTTTCAAGGCTCTTCCTTTATTACCCTACCATGCGCTGATGACTTCAACCTTATTACCACTAACAAACGTACTCGTCAACGCCTTATAAACAACATAACAGAACTGTCCTCCTCAATGCACCTACGTCTTAAACCTGCTAAACACAGCTCCCCGTCTATCATCATTGGCTCTGCCAAACCGTGACCGATTCCCTTCACTATCCATGGTGCCCCTCTTCCAACACTCTTTGACAAGCCTCACAAATACCTCGGTTAAGTTCCGTCATAGGCTCCTCCTCTACCTCTGAGTGTGGTTTTCTCTTCATCAAAGAAAAACTATCCACTTCCCTAGCAAATATTGACTCCTCTCTCATCCGCCCCGAGTTCAAATTAAAAGTCTACACTAACTATCGACTTCCATCCCTCCGTTTCCACCTCATGATCGCTAACTGTACACTATCTAAACTAATCTCAACTTACCTCCCTCGATGCTCTTTCTACCCTAAAATCCTGGCTCTCGTTATCTCGCTGTGCTACCACTAGTACTGCCATCCTTCATGACCCAGTCTCCCTAAATATCCCCACTATTTCCTCTCTTTACCTTGAATGTCACATCCTCTCTTTTGTCGCGCTCTCTCTTTCTGCAGACCCCAGTGCCCGCTCAGCGCTCTCTTACAAAATCTCTTTCTTATCATCTAAACCTTCTACTTTGTCAACCTGAAACCCGCAAATCGTCTCACCCCTTCCCAGACAAACCCCTACTAGTAACACCCAGACCCAGCTCTCTCCCAACCCTCGACAAATTAAAAGGAAAATCAAACAGAAATTACATGAACGTTTTCTCTCCTTCTACCACAACAAAGTTCAACCCCTCCTAGTACTACCACAACAAAGTTCAACCCCTCCTAGTACTACCACAACAAAGT
>JAOWAW010170286.1:0-19816 GCA_028565695.1 Nicola tetela
TTCGTACCTTGGCCGTATGGTAGCGCTCCGTGCACATGAAAAAAGTTCTTCCTGCCAATTTATCGTGTTGCAGCTGCCAGCCCTCAGGCTACACCTGCAATACCCGAGCCTGGTTGTGCTTGGTAGATCTAGTGATACCGCCACAGATATCACGTGATCAGGGGCGTGTTTCTTTCGCCCAAATGATGATTACCCGGTTCGATGCGATTTTTCCCCGTTCCTTTCGCAATTAAATCAAACAACAGAATCATAATCATGATTACCAAAAACATAACCACCTGCACACTGGTACATGGTGTGGATTAGTGAAGCTTGTTAAGGTAGCACTGAAGGCAAAATCGACCCCCTGAAAAAAAACCAACTTCCTGTCGTCGCATCTTCACCAAACGTGGTAGGATTAAAGCACTCATCGACTGAAGTTCACCACCGGCCTCATTCACGTAACCAGGTGACGTCATCTATATTAAATTTTATGGCACCACCCCCAAATACAGACTTCGAATTTTATCTACATTTTGCCTCACCGTACAGAGATGAAACTTGGTGTGCGTGATAAGAAGACAAATTGTAGAGCAACTGCGCGTGGATTCATTGATTAGCACCTTCTTTACTGTGAAATTGACGATTTCCATCGATTACACATACTTGCTAGCAGTGGACAATCTGGGTTGAATTCCGGTGAATCCACGCGCAGTTCTCTTCCTTCCGTGAGGGCAAACCCGTGTCCTGAAGCTCAGAGCGAGCAGAATAGCCTACAGTGAGGTACAAATAGGCGATAGGTTATACTTACGCGCTTCATCACCGAAAAGTCCTCGTACTGAAGGCGGATCATCGATCTCCTGTCGCAATTTGATTGCATCTTACCCTCAGCTACCCTGGCAACAATCTGGTACAGAAAGCCAGCTTCAGCAGGCCTTCAGAGCTACAAACCCCTTCGTTGAAGACTGATAACCAGCACGATAAGGCCATAATTGGGAAGCATTCTGGGGGTTAATTTCGGTGGCCATTTTCCGCTGACCTTCAAGCCCATCTTGAACCGTCAGGCTTGCCGGCTATAGCCAGAGCTGAAGTGTGGTACATACAGCAAGCAACGCAGACGCGCGCTCGCATGCACGGTAAGAACGGCACCGACCTAGCACCTGTTCACAAGACTTGAGCTCTTCAAGCTGCCTATGCATGAGTGCATGCAGTTGCATGCAGCTGTGAGCAGCTGCAGCGTCACCAGCTGTATGCAGCTACAACGGGCACTGTGTGCTACGGCTACATGGAGATACTCTTGGCATGTTACGAAGAGGCAACCTAGCTGCGGTCACGACATGAAAAACCAACGTCGAGCATGGACCATAGCTGTAGCTCTTGCTGCGGAAGTCTTCCTTGCACCGTCGTCCGTAGCAGTTGTCACTGATTGTCAGAGCGCTGACTTTGCTGGCGATCCTCATTTCTGTGTCGCTCTCTCCGGCTGACAACCTAATGCTCTCTGGAATTGCTGCCGAGAGAGTTCATAGTAGTTTCGATTTGCCAAATTGTCATGGTGTTCTCGTGCGCAGTATGAATGACGAAAGCCGTCGTAAGGTTGGACACTCTGACCCAAAGAATAAAATTAAGGACGTGGCCTCGAAGGCGAAGCAAGCGCAACACAAGGCGTGGGTGGGGATGGTTGTGGTTAGAAAGTAGAATTTCCTGTGAGGTGGAATTCGTCTTCATTTGTGGTTCATGATGAGCGTCAACACTGGGACCAGGGGGTAGTAAACTAAATGCGCGGTCACGTAGAGGCTATCAAAAGGACGAAATCACAGTTCTTCAGACAGTAGCGACGGAGAAGATATGACTGAAGCTTCGGACCAAGGCGCTATCGACATAATTTTTTTATTTCTTTCCAAGCTGTTTCACGCCGCGCCAACATCATGAAGGTATAGCTGTTTGCAGCTTCCTTTGTGCCCGGCGTGGCGCGGCGCACCAAAATTCACATAGGAACTTTTGTTACTTCTCTGCCGAACACACCACATGTAGCAGGACCACGGCAGATCGTTGGCGCTTGCACTTGGCGGCAACTTTCTGAAATGGCGGCCAAAACCAAGGGGCATTACGTCACACGCCCATTTTTGCACGGAAATCATTTCCAGAGCAAAAAATGGGCAAAGTTCAGCCCTCAATATCTCCGAAAGACCGTTCGTCTTCAAACTTGAGAATGAGAAAATTCAGGTCCCGGCCTTCCCTTTGATCAACATTTAAAAAGAATGTGAGAGATTAAGTTTTGCCTTCAGGGCTACCTTAAGCGTGTGCGTGGGCACCGATCATTTATCTGTTTAGGTCGTTCAGTCAGTTGAACTCGAGGTTGCGGAGCCGGGGCAGGCACGGTTCGCTGCGTGCGTAAGGTGGGAGTGAACGGGACTGTTTAGTTTCTCTTTGGATCGCAACAGTTGCCATGTCCGGAATTACGAACGTGATTAAAAATAGTTTCTTTCCTTTTCGCACCTCAGTGCACAAAACCCTAGTCACACTAACCATACTTACACGATCATGACTTAGCGAAAGAAACACGCCACATGTTCATGAAGTAAGGGGCCGCCTGCGATCAACATTTGTTCCATCCGTAACTACTTATAGGCCATAATACACCAATCCACCACCTGATCCACCCTTCAAATTCCATAACAAAAAATAAAATGAATTATTGATTGCTAACACCAGCGCCACAGAAACACAGCTTTGGACTCGCCCTTATTCAGTTGCCATACTAGTATAATTTTGTGCGCGTATTCTTGCGTATCAACCACTTTGATTGTTTTCATGACCATCATAATTACTCCAAAATGCTGTCAGCACCCACTAAGCAAGCCGTTTTCACCACTATTTCTTACAGCCTCTTTTCATGCCTTGATCTTCCATTTTCTGGTGGTCTCAGATATAGAACTTACCACAACTTTGAAGTGTGCTTTGGTCAACAAATTAGCGGTTTTCGGCTGTATGAATAATATCATTGGATTCTTTGGAGGAAAACCCTTTCAGAAAATACTGACTTGTCAATTATAAAATTTCCTTCGTTTTTGAGTTATGGTTAATTTAGTAAAACCACCTGTTTTGCCATGCAAATAGTGCGGTCGTAAAAGAGTTATTTACTGTCCGAAATACGGGCAGGGTAGGGCCAGTTTCAGAATAAATCTTGGCTTCTTCACCACCCGATCACCAAAGAGAGTGGTCTGCAGTATGGCGAAGCAGCAAAGGATAGGATTTCTTTTCCAGCATTCCACTTTCTTGACCAGAACAAAGTGAATGAGCCAGGTATTGGGGTGTGCATTAGGATGTATGGTCACAAGACATATACACGGTGCTATGCAGGTGGGGAAGCTGCGCAGCATCGGGGTGGCCGCACGGCGATGTTGACTCGTCAAGTCATGATCTGTCGCGATCAGCTCTCTCGATACGTTATGCAACAATTATAATTATGTAGGAACTCAGCCGGAGCCAGGAATCGGCATTGTGCTACTCATGCGCGCCAAAATCAATATTTTTCCGATCCGTATTGAGACTTTTACCCACAAACCCACTTTTGTAGGGATTACGATTTGAAATAAATTGTTGATAATTACGAATGGGCCCTAATCTGTAGATTTGATTTTGATTAAGGTTGATATTAATTTTATATTTAAGGACTTTTCCGACAGGCTATGCAAACCTGATTGAGCGGCCACCGCAGTTGAAAACACCCTGGCTGAAAATTATCTAAGGGCACAAAGGAGTACTGGAATTCATAGACTCACTCACTCCCGCAAATTCTTTGGAATTAAAGGACGTTTCAAACTGTACTGGCTAGGTTTAGTGTCCTCTCTGATGGTCTGTGGGCCAGGTCTCAAAATCTGAAATTTGGTTACACCCTTCAAGTAACAAACATTTTCATTTTTTGTACTGGAAAGGGTAGACCGGGTTATCAGTCGTTGGACTTTTTTGTTGGTCTCCAACTGCAAGAGTTGTCCAAACAGTCAGAAAAGCAAAAGAGATTTCTAAGGCTCCTATTGCCATGGCAGCGAATCACAATAGACCTTTTAAATCCCATTCTGGTGAACACTGCCCTCTCACTTTGCGTGGGATTGATTCCTGAAGATAATCTGCAAGACTACCAAACCATCCAAAACAATAAAAGATGCTCTGTCATCATTGTCAAGAGCACATAATAATGTTAGGTTTTATCCTGAATCCTGATGTTCAAGTAGTATCGTGATCGCAATAGCTAATAGTATAGATATAGACCAAGTACCTGTCTACTATAAATGGCATGAAACGATCTTGGCTCCAGTTCTACCTGGCGGTGATTTCTCTGCAAGTTCATGGCATGCACTAATGACAATATTCGCCCGGTGGCTAAATTGATGGTTACTATTTCTCAACAATCATCCCTCGAGGTTATTGAGTACATCTACAACGAACTTTCTACGTTACTCTTCCAATTTGAGAAAGGAATGCATGACATTGTCATGTCCGTTGCATAAAAAAGCCAGCTCATGTGAAGAACAGCGCCTACATCGATTACCTTCGTAGAGTGAAGAAGACTACCTACATCAATCACGGTGTCATGTGAAGGACATTGCCTGGGTCAATTCTGTTTTCAACACACAGGGTTGGCACTATTCTTCACTAGAGCGACGATCGCGATCTACTGAAGCACAGTGCCTAAACGGAAGGTTGCCCAGTGCTACACATCTGGATATCTACATGTAGGCAATACGCTTCGCATGGTCAACGACCTTGTGAAAAATCCTGCCTACATCCATGCGCATACCTTGGCTTTGCAGATTGTGTAGAGTCGTTTGACCGCAACAATGGCTCCTTTAACATGAAGAGAACTTCCAAGCACACCAGTCACAAGAAACTTTTTTCACGAGATGTTTCGCCAGAAATGCCTCTGGCTTCATTTGCACCAGTCATAAGAAAGACAAGGGAGTACAGAGAGCTAGAGATACTTATGCTATCGCCCTGAGGGTGTGAATGCATATTACCATAGGTAAGTCTTTAATGCACCGGTATGTACCTTTATGTGCTGTATGTATGGTGCATTAATCGTTTTGGGAGAGCAGTGGCCCCTGGAATGCGTTTACCATAATTCCCCTTCGAGCCCCTCCCCCTCGCACATTCTATAGAGCCACCGTGTATAAAAACCCCAACGAAACCAACATATAAACAGTGTCCAAATCAGGATCTTAACTGCAACCCTCTGTCTAGCATATTCTAGAATTTGAGGCGCTCCTACTAAACATAAAATCCAGTACTTCGTGATCAAAACAAGGCTCTGATGCTGAAGAAGATCTGCGGAGTTCAGGTTGAAACATCCTTTTGAAAGAATTTGCTAGCCGAGTGAGTGAGTTTCTTCCATGAATCATCTCCCAGCATGACATGTATTTCAAAGAGTACTGGACCTGTTATAAAACTAGGAGAGAAAAGAAATTGAAATCTGTTCTGAATCGATAACCGACTTGTTTCTGCTGCGATCATGAGAAAAATATGATGATCTCAAACTCGAGATCAGTGAGAAAATCAGGACTCAAGTAGTGTCTCAGTTCAAATTCACTCTTTGAAGGTTCTAACAATGTTCTGACTACCATGCTGGGAAGTCTTTGTGGAAAGAAGCAAGTGAAGAAAATCAATCACAAAACGACTGAAGAACAGGAAAAAAGAAGAAGAAGAAGAAGAAGAAGAAGAAGAAGAAGAAGAAGAAGAAGAAGAAGAAAATGTGTTCAAATTTATTATGATTATACTACATGTGGCTTGATCTCTAGTCTGTGAAGCTGACTTTATAGTGAGGACTGTGAGCTGACCAACAAAGAATTGATGACAACCCAAAGAGGAATGGGAGGGAAGCTGGTAATGCTGAATGGAAAAGTTATGGAAAACAAAATTGCAACCGAAGAGCAGCATGGCCAAAGACAAAGCTTACTGAAGAGAGAAAAAGATGCGTAACAAAGCCGCCACTGCCGGATAAGAACTGCACACAGTTATTTTTATGTGACTCCATGTAAACTCATTTAAACAGGAAGTGAATGAGAAATAGAGAGTCAGAACGCGGAAGAGACCAAGATGCTTTGAGCAACAAAGTGTGAAGGTTGGTATATTCTATAATAGATTTGCAGTTATCATATAATGCTTGTTTTGAAGCCTGTTTTGAAGGTTTCATCTAGGATGAGATTCCAAGGTGCTTCTGCATATTGCCATCAAACCAAGTAAATAACAATTCCAAAACGAATCTATGAGAAAACAGTACAGAATTAGCTCACTTGTCGTAAAGCCAAGCTCAGTTAAGGGCTCAGTCTGGAAATAATTGATGCCCAACGGGAAAATCTTGCAGAATGCTGTCAACATTTTGGGCTGAAGAAATGTGTCCTTAGGGATCAACCTAATCAGCCCACAGCCACAGCTGCAGAAGCCCAAAGGACGGGTTTGTGAATCTGTCCTGTAAACATTTGCTGGCTTTTTATGTAATTTTTTTTTCAATTTTTCAAAGACAAATTTCTTATTAATTTTATAATAGTTAAAGAAGGTTCTTCCATCTCCAGCTAACAGTCTTTACTACAAAATCAGAGACATATCAATCAGGATTTCCCCCGTCATTTTATCAGGTTTGTCTGCGTGGTTCTGGAGGAGGTCAGTAGGTTATATAGAAACATCGTTTCCTAATGAAGACTCAGTTTAGCTGGAGACCTAGGAGGAAGAACCCTCTGTAAATCTAAACATCCCCAGGAAGAATTTTTAAGAGTCACACCATCAATGGATGTGTGGCTTACCTGCCAATGGTACTTTGAAATAAACACCTAAAAATAAAAGGAAAATATGAAACTCAGTTTAGGGTCACACACATCGGTAAGTGGGTGAACTTCCCGTTTCAAGTGTATCAGCTGTCTCTCATTCCCAGCACTGAAGAATGTAAGAAGAACATGTAAATTATCAGGGATTGTTTAAGGCCAAAGCTGAATCAGATGCATCTACCAGAATTCATGGCATAGGCAGAACTCTCTTCTAGCTTCACAAAATTCTAACCCTGAGTTTTGGTAACAGAACATGTGACCACTTGTGCAAAGGGCCTCTAACCCGAATCCAGATTATCAGAAATTATTCCAGTACATTTTTTATCCATTTTCATCATATTACGCCATACTGCCCAAATTCTTCTACATCATACCAAAACACTGCCATTTTCTCACCCTGCAATACTGGATTAATGAATAACTCAAAATATCCATGTCATTTTCTCCTTCAGTTACCAGCAGTAATTATCACTTGGGACTCACTCAGACATTTATTGGATCCCATCGAGGTTCAATGACAGTAGGTCTCATAGCAAGAACAGTTCTTACTGCCACAGAACCTGCGTGACTGATTCTTCAAAAAACTATTACATGTACATCTTTTCTCATGCCTGGTGTATTAACAACCGTTCCAAAAAAATATCACTCGTTTTATTCAGGTTTAACTGACGATATTTGCTCCAACTGAGAAAGTTGCTTCTTGTTACCCTTTGAGTCAGAGCGGACAAGTCAACAGGCTATGCCTGCTACTGCAAATTTGATATTTTCTCTGAGTTTTCACCCTCCTCTTAACCAATTAATCCCGCAGGGATGATTCTGAACGCAAAATTTGATTATTATATTTATTAATTAATGAGAGCATAATTTAACTGGGTAGCAAATAAATCCAAGGTTAGCAAAAGTCAAAAATCACCGAACATGGTAGGATAAAGCTCTGGAAATCATGTAACTATTCAGATCCAGCAGTGAACTTGATTAAGCATTGATCATGCACTCATTGTACAACATTCAACAAACAATCACCACAGTTGCAACAGTCAGTTCTCAGCACAGAAGCTTTTACATAGCATTATCCATGTACATGTACATCTATAATATTATGCCATCTCCAGCATTGGGCATGGAAGGGTTAAATTGCATGAATTGTTGTTAAATCAGCCAGTTTTGTGAAATTGACAAATAGAATGGTCCGATTCTTTGCCAGATTTAACAAAAAAAGTCATGTGAGTATCCCCCCCCCCCCCGCCCCGGGGGGGGGGGTGCCATGCAGAGTAATACTAACTCAGTCAACAGTCCAAAATGTTGAACCTTGTTACACTGTTTCACATGCAACTGGTAGCACACCTGAAATCAAGCTGAGGCCCAGGCTACAAACTAAATCTCGTTTAAGTGAGAGGGAAATGTATTATCATTTGTGGTAGATCTAGATACGGCCAGTCATGTCCAATAGTAGCTATTCTCTAGAAAAGGATATTTCGAACACTTCTTTTCAACGTGACTAAACAATATTTTCGTTCTTTAGAAGAATCTACAAAATGTGAGTGTTCATCTTTTGTACGTGTCTCTAATCTGTGCAGACAAAAAATATCAACTCCACTCAGGCCATGCACAGCTTGACAGAATGCAGTTCTGTTGATTATTCTCGTGTGGTCTTCACTGAGCAGTTCTGTTAATTGTCATTGAAGATCGAACTGAAAAGAGAGTTTTAATTGTGAGAAGACAAAGAATTGACAACTATAAGAAGAGGAAGAGGGATCTGTAAAACAACTGATAAATTTCAAACTGATAGAGGTTCTGGAAAACAACATTGCTATGGGCAAGCAGCTTGGTTGGAGCAAAGACTATGGACAGGAAAATACATGCTCAGATTTGTAAATTCTTCGCTCGTGAAAACACTCATAATTACAAACTTTTTTATTACGAACGGAATAGAGAGAAAACAACGTTTCGGAGCCACTGTGGGCTCTTTCATCAGGTTGGAACTAAAAGAGAGCTGACAAAGACAACGAATGTATACTCATAGCTGCTTCAACGTAATACATGATAGCGCTAAGTCAGTTAACCCGTTGGTGACTGTATGATTGCAGGTGAGATTTATTTTGTTAATAATTGTTGCCAGATTTTACTGACTTGCCGTCCATTGTCCTTATTCATCAACACGTCTGTCTGTTGCCGGATGTGCAACGCCTCCTTGATCTTGAGCCGGTGCCACTTCTGTTCGCGGTCAATGACTTTGGCACCTTTCCAGGCGATGTCATGACCGGTGACGAGGGCGTGTTCTGCGATGGCCGACTTGTCAACCGCACCTTTTGACGTGTGGTTCTTGTGCTCCTTTAAGCGTGCGTCGAGGGTGCGCAAGGTCTCACCGATGTACGTTGCCTCGCAATCACTACACGGCACTCGGTACACTACCCCGCTCCTGTTTTCCACAGGTATGGTGTCCTTGCATGATTGGCACAACGACCAACGCCAAGGGAAAGCACGGTAGGCGACTTGATGCCTAGTGAATGCATCACTTGACTAATCGCCTCGCTCAGTCCTTTCACATAAGGGACCGATACCCACTGGTCCTGTTGTTGGTTCGGGGTTGGGGTCCGGTGTTGCGCGCTGCTTTGACTTCGTCTGATAGCGCGTTGCACAGATTGGCCCGAGTACCCATTCGCTTTCAACACATCCATAACATATCCCTCCCTCGCCCAGGTCTTCACCAATAACAAGGAATGCGCAGATACTACATGTAGTAGTATTGCGGAGGGCATGTTTCAAAATCGACTATCCATGCACACAGAGTATTGTGAAACATTGCACATGCTTCTTGTCAGGCTGACTTAAGAACACATGTTTCCTTCGCTAGTTGTAACACACTCAGAGCCTATACGCGTAGCCCATGCTGGCTGCATTCTTGGCCAGAGATTCAACTACGCATGTCCACGTAAGGCTAGCCTTATTTTCGGCCGTAAATGAAGTCTTGCGCAGAAAATCCCAGCTGGAGGAGGGAATGAGAGCCTCAATCGACAGAACGAGCTAAAACGAGATGACCAGGCAAAATGCCTTTAGAACGTTGAATATTCATTCCTCGCCGCGATGTACATGTACATGTAGATCTTGAACGTCGGCTGTATTATAAGCCTCTATGTAACCTGGTAAGCTGAGCCCTTTGATATGTTGCCCAGAAAGCTACTGTACGAGGGGGCTCAGAAAGTTTTGAGCCTAACCAAGGACTTAAATTTTGGCCCCTCCCTTTTGCCATGGCAACCGGCCATACATCATAGGTTGCGCGACTGAAAGTTGTCTAGGTTCAATTTGGCTTTGTGACAGGGCAGGTGACTTTGGTGAGCTTGGTCACGATGGCAGGAAAACTGCGATCCGTTCCCCTTCTTCTTCATGACGATGCTCCCGCCCACACATCTCGCATTGCCAAGAGTGCTGTTAAGGATTGTGGGTTTGTGGAGATTCCTCATCCCCCTTATTCACCTGATCTCGCCCCAAGTGACTTTTTCCTGTTCCCAAAGTTGAAATCTGCACTGAAAGGCACGCGTTTCAGCGACGACGATGAGGTGAAGGAGGCTGTTGAGGACTATTTTGCCGAGCAAGAATCGGCCTTCTACCAAGAGGGCATCAGGATGTTGGGTGACCGCTACAGAAAGTGCATTGAACAAGACGGTGACTATGTTGAGAAATGACATATTGTTTTGCGAAAATATCTTTTCTTTCCAGGTGAGGCTCAAAACTTTCTGAGCCCCCTCGTACTTCAATGTTGTGTTTCTTGTGTAATGTTACCAGCTAATAATTGTGGCGTCACTGGCGTGGCTATTACACTGACTGGCTAACATGACTGTTTAATACATGAGTTGCAGATGAAACTACCGCATGCGTGTTCACTTCGAATTCTACTACCGGCGTACTGCCACTGTTTCGCAGATGATCACTGTTGCCTCTACAGGTTAAACTTTGTGCAGGGAAATAGCCAGTCGCACAATCTAGATCTATTATCTAGTGACTACCTGATTGTGAAAGAACAGACGGTGGCAACTTTTCAGTGTAGCGATCTAGTAGTAATATCCCCGACTAAAAAGCAGCGATACAAGTGCGAAACTGAGCGCAGATCAAACAGCTGCAGCCTGCAGGTGCTTGGCCGGGCGCTTTGCCATTCTTCGCTTGTCATTATCGATATCCATGCACCATGGCCGGCTCCCGCAAACCATGTGTTATCGAAGCTGGCTCCAGTGAAAATGCAAATGAATCCGACAATTCTCAAGGCATGCCTTCTTCCATCACTGAGCCTGGCCCGCCGCGCGCTGAAATTAGCAGGCAACGCTCTATTTCAACAAATCCACCTCCGTTGAAAGGTCCCAAGACAAGAAACTCTAGTAGGGGAATATGAAGAATGTCTCCGCCTCGGATAAGGCATGCAATTTCCACGAGAGCCTTTCAGCCAGGGGGACTGGAGGCTGTTCTGTGAGGCATGTCGCGAATTTCTGTCAACAAAAGGCAGCATCGTCAAGTCCCACGTGAACACATCGAAACACGCACTCGTTAAGCAACAACTGGATAAGGGTAGGCTCAAGGAAAGCATTAGTGCAGCGCTTATGAAGCAGGATGCCATCCTGCACCCGAAAGGGGAAACGCTGAAAGAGGAACTACATGTCTTCCGCGTTCAAGTTGTTCAGACTCTGTTGAGAGGCGGCATCGCTCTTTCGAAGGTGGATGTTTTGCGGCCGCTGTTGGAGAAGCAGGATTAACCAATCGCGGAAACATAGCGGAACTACTTTCCTTCGTTTTGAGCGCAGAAGTTGACGCAATCGAGGAGAAGCTCTTTCCCAGCGGACCACAAGCACGTTCCCGACCATTATCTGTCATTTTCGATGGCAGCACCCGCCTTGGGGAGGCTGTAGGAGTGATTTTGCGGTATGTTGATAAACAATAGGACGTCAAACAGCGTCTGATGTGCATCGATGTTGTCGCGAAGAGCGCCACTGGCGCGGGTCTTGCACAAGTCCTTGATGAGTGGCTATCTGTGGACATTCACATACCAGGAGATCGGTTGCTGGCAGCGATGCAATGCGTGATGGAGCGCCCGTGAATCCAAGCGCTATGGATTGCCTGCGACACATTTTCCCAAAGAGCTCAATGTTACGTGCTTTTCCCACACGATGGACAATGCATTAAAATGTGGGGAAGAGATTCTCAATGCCGGCGCTCGATGCATTTGGTCATGATCAGTATTGGGTGAGATTAATGAGCGCCAGCGACTCAGCAAAGCTTCGCTGGAAGGAGTTGACAGGACTTGCACCAAGAACGTTCAGTGAAACAATATCGTGGAGCCAGTGGAAGGTGTACGACCAACTTCTTGTGCAGTTCGGAGACATCTCTCCCTTCAAGGCCAAGGCCTCAACCAAGATATTGCACCAAAATGATGCGATCACCTTAGGATAATCATGGAAAACGGTGAGCAGCGCAATGCTCTACGCATCGAGCTGGCGATGACCATCGACGTTGGCAAGCACTTCGTCGCCGCCACATATGACTTGGAGGGCAATCACTGGTGTTGTCATGTTATGAGCATTTGCAAAGGGTCACACATGCCTGAGCCGCACAGCCATTGCACTTGCCAAATTTGAGAGCTGTTGTTAGCGATATTGTGGAAGAGTTTCCAGCGCAGAACGCTGACAATCTACTTCAGCAAGGAAGGCAGTGTGCTCAGGGTGCAATCAACTGGTTCTTGAGGAAATTCAACATTGAGCTTGAAACGCCAGTGAGAGCATTCAAGGTTGCATGATTGGTGCACATCCAACCAGCCAATTTCAACGTTGCTGCACTAGAACAGATAAGGATTTTCTCTTTCCTTGACCACCCGGATATCATGCACAATGTGGCAGAAGCGCTCCTTGTTTACTGTGCTGCAGCAGATGGCATGCGGGCTCCTTCAGGCAGTAATTTAAGCTTGAGGAAGCTACACAAGCTAAACTGCAGTTTTGGCGAAGAAGTCTTACCTCACTGGGCTGATCCTGATGCTACCAGAAAGGTGGTCCTTGTTCAGGCATCACCTACAGCTTCTGAGCGCGTGTTTCTATACTGAAAAACTTCTTTTGATCACCAGCAGGAAAGAGCCCTTGTAGATATAGTGCTATAATATTGTGTGGCCGTCAAGTCAGCGGGTGGGGGCTCAGATGAGCAGGAATTGAGCCTATTTTCCATTTTGAGCAGAATTTGAGGATTTTGCAAACACTGCACGTAGCCTAAAGCTGTAATTTTGCCAACCTTACGTGGACAAGCCTAGATTTAACTAACTTGAAAGTCTAGCAATGCCCTGCATCTTCCATGTTTCCGTTACTGGTACTCGTTAGGGTGTGCTTTTGCAAACTGCCTCCTTTTTGCAACGGGTGAAAACAGCAACCCGTCTTGCTCCATTTCTGGAAGAAAAATGCATCTTGATTCTTATGCTGCAAACTCGGTATAGCAGACAAGCAAAGCCATCCCGGTGATGGTCACGAGCTGCGCTGTACGTGTCGGGGCCGCTGCTCAACGCGCGGTTATATAATATCATATTTTATCCCATATTACCCCTGAAATACTGAAAACGTTGGACCAAAGTCCCATTTACTCCCATACATTTCACAAGTGGGCAATATTCCGTGATATTTCATCCTTTAAATAGGCAATAAATATGCACAATATTGCCTCCTTTTCTTTTTAGAAATCAGAACCAAAGTACGAGTAGAGTTCAACAGTACTGTGCCATACGTTGTCAACTTCGAACGAAAGAGAAGACTTTGAACGAAAAGAAAGAAATGCAAGGAAATATCTCTGAAGAAAAAAGTGCAGTCTAGGAGAGGGCTCGAACCGAGACCGCTCGAGCGAAAGCCGAGCTCCTAACGACTGCGCCACTCGGGACTGCTTGCCAAGAGCCGGTGACAGGTGACTCTAGACCACTTGCAACCTGCGTCGCACGGTTGACGCGTGCTTTCTTTTGATTGTCGGCTTTTCGAAAACGAGCGAGAAGGGGCTCTGAGACGGCCTTTTAGCTAATCTACTGGGATAAGCATCTTATCACCCTCGTCCTCGGAAATACCGGCCGAATATTTCCCTCGCCATATTGACCTCGGCTGCCCCTCGGTCAATATGTAGGCTCGGGCAAATATAGGCCGGTATTTCCCCGGTTTCGGGTAATAATTTATACATATTTATATTTTCTCACCAAGAGAATTATCCCTCTTTCCCCATTTAAACACATACAACAGCCAAGGAGGTTTTAACGGGTGTTATTTTACTTGTTAAAGAAGGAAATAATGACATTAAAAATCTTCTTAAGAACAAAAATATACTCGTATTACTATAATTCTCTCTTCTTTTTTAAGAGGAGAGGCTTTGTCAGCGCTTCTTCTTGAACTTCAAAATCTCGCGGCTCCTCGCTGCGCGTGCGGCCATGCCATTGGCGTTCCCGAAGTTGAACGTTACATGCTTGAAAACGGCCTTGCTTGACTGCAGGGCAAAACCGACCATTCCGGATCCGCGTTCAAATTTTTCACTTGCTTTACCGAATACTTCAGTAGTCTCGGTCTCTTCGGATTTCGAAGTACATTTTGGCTCACCTGCTGTTTTCGAGCCCGAACTTGATACGAGAGACCTTGAAGACGCACCTAGACCTCCGCCGAGTGGGGATGTGAACGAGCGTTTCTCTTCCTCACGTCTTTCAAGTAGCGTGAAAGTTTTACGAGGTCCTCGCCACAATTGCTGTTTTGTACTCGGCAGCCGGCTCTTATCCATAGGCTTTCTTCATTTTTAAAACACCATCGAGGACGGTGTTCGACTGCTGAAAGGCCGTGTTCCTGAAAAGGTTGTAGTCTTCTCAATGCAAAACGGTGACGAAGTAGCGTGACGGAGCCGCCCTCGGAGCAAAGTACGACGCTTTCTTCTAATAGTCGCCTTTATGCGTACGGAAGCCAACGTAGAAGCGACCGAGAACATTGTCTAACTCCTTTAGAGAGCACGTCTTGAGATGGACTGTTTCATGATCACCTGCATCTTCACAAAAATAGTTGAAAACACGTACCCAAAACACTGTCGCACACTTCGTGCTAGCTGGCACGGACACCGCCGCAGCTTCACTCACTGCTCTCGGTTCTACTTCAGCAAAACGCCGCTTTTCAGCGGGAGGAGAGTCAACTTCTTTCTCTTGATCAGTCATTACCAACCACGTGCAAGTGACCAGGAAAAAACGAAAAAGAGAAATGATCGCTGAAGAGCCTGACAATGAACCTATGGGCCTCGACGGCTGCGCACGAGGTAAAAACCTGCTGAAAACCGCTCAACCGAAACGGCACGAGCATCGAAAGACCAGACAACCCGCGACAATGAACTACAACGAAAGATCTACAGGCAAATCCAAAGTGCGAATCCTATTGACTTACATTTTCGCCTGTTTGAGCGACAAACAATGTAAAATGCCGGGATAATTCTCTTGTTTGAGAAAATATAAGTACATTAAATTCTTCGCCATCGGCTTTAACGGGGCATTATATCCTCGGTTAAAAACCTCGGCTGCGCCTCGGCTTTTAACTCCCTCGGAGTATTATTCCCTTGGGCTCAGAATTTAATGTATACATATATATATATATATACTAGTATAATATATATATATATATATATATATATATGAACCGCCTACCGTGAGCTTTAGGACATGGTTGTTAGACTGCGAGAGATGCTCCAGGCGGAACGCACGGCTGCTGCGGACCGCGAAAATCGACTGAACAAGATTTCTCTTCTAACCAAACAACTAGGTGAGTCGCTTGAAAACAAGCACAAGCTCGGCTCTCGTGTGAATAGTATAGAAAAGAAGCTCGATGCCGTTGAGAAGAAAAATTGCAACTGTGTAGGTGGACAAGGTCCATCCTTGTCCTCTCGACAAAAATCGAGGAAGGCCAAAAAGACCCGACTATTGATTCGAATTCGACAAGAAAACGAAATGAGATGGTGGATCTGGCAGACTCAAGTTTGCCAAATTCTGATGATGAAGACTTGGATTTGGAGAAGAAGCAAGCAAGCACCATGAAAAGTCGTACGCGTACGCATGATACACACACAACGGAAAAGTCTACCTTGGGAGCGACAGCGCTAGCACCTGCGTTCGCCGATCTCCCCTCGGATGATGACTCTTGGAAGTTGGTCGTCGCCAAAAATCCCACTCCTAAAAAATCGGTTCTCTATGTTGGCAATTTAAACCCATCGACAACTTCGAGTGCGTTGGAGCAGTTTGTTATACGCAGATGCAAGGCCCTCTCTCTCACCGTACCAGTGATCTACAACTCAAAAATATTCCCAAAGAACATGGATCACTCAGATCGTGATCGCGATCAGAACTCTCGTACCAGCACAGGGGCTCAATTGACCGTACCCGTTGATGTAGAGGATACTCTTTGTAACCACTCCTTTTGGCCTCGACCAGTGTACGCTCGTCGGTGGAACTCCAATCGGTACACACACGGCATGGAGAAAGGACCGCCCCCTGTAGAGGATGAGACTGGAGTGCTGGCTACTCCTGGCCAGAGCAGCCAGTAAAGCCAGAACATAACGTCTGCAGGCAGACCGACGAGCGTATCTCCCATACCAAATATGACGTCAGACCAAAAAATTTCAAAAGACCAGACTAAATATCTGTCATTTGAACGCCCGCAGCCTAACAAACAAAATTATAGCGACAAAACTTATGACATTGGAACACCAAATTGAGATCCTAGCTGTCTCGGAAACTTGGTTTAACTCCATGACAACCGGAGATGAACCAACATTACTTGGATTTCAGCCGCCGTTTCGACGAGACCGCACAGGTACCAAGCGTGGAGGCGGAGTTTGTTTATATATCAAGAATAACGTAGCGTGTACACGGAGACTTGACATTGAGCCAAAGGACTTGGAAATCGTGGTGGTAGAAGTTTTTCCGCCTTCGACGACGGAGGAGTTGAAGTCTTCGATACTTGTCGTCTGCTGCTACCGATCCCCATCCAATGAGCAGGACAAGCATTTCTTAGAAGAGCTTGAGAAGTTCCTAATGTCTACATCAAAATATGATTTGATCCTTCTTGGGGACTTTGATGCAAAACATTCCTCTTGGTGTTCCCCAGACACAACCTCCCCAACTGGGTGTGAACTTAAGTTATTAACCGAAGAATTTAATCTTACACAATTACGTTCCTTTGCTACTCACGTTGGGCAAGATGGAGATCCACAGAGCTTGCTTGATTTGGCTTTCACTAACATACCAGAAGTAGTATACACCACCTGCGCTCTGCCACCAAATAGTGACCATCTGCTGATCCTCCTCAATACCCATCTAAGCTTCTCAATGCATATTCCAGATACAACTGGAAATGGGACCAACAAACATGTGTACAGTTCACCTGAATCATTTAAATGGGACTTCAGACACGTTGACTACGAATCTGTGCGTAATGGAGAAGGTTTTTCAACCAGTGCCAGGAGAGGAAGCTGACATCAATGCAGTATGGAGGAGCAGGAAGCAAACCTTCTTGGAATGTGCTAAATGAGGCATTCCTCAGAAGGAGCCCCAGGAAAACAAACCATAGAAGATAAAACCATGGTTCAACAACATTTATGCTAAATACATACGCCACAGAAACAAAGTATTTCAACAGGCTTGTCGTTCACAATCTGGAGAATCATGGATGAAATATAAACAACTTCAAAACCAAACAACTTCCATCTTAAGGTCCACCAAGCGACAATACTTTATAAAGTGGGCATCTTGGCTGATGAATCCGGAATGTCCTCCTTCCAAATGGTGGCAGGTAGCAAAAGAACTCACTGGTCAGTCATTCTGTGTGAACGGGATTCCCCCTCTTCAAGCACACGCTGGTGGAGCTTTTGTATACACGAGTACAGAAAAGGCAGAACTTCTCAATGACACCTTCATCAAACAATGTGCATCAGTATCACAACCCTCTCCCCCAATTGGTCCGACTCCTACTTCAACAGTGTTTGCCTTTCAGCCAGTCACTACCATGGAGATAGCGAAAGTATTGAAGAACCTACCTACAAAGTCTTCATCAGGACCTGATGGAATATTGTATCATCTACTGAAAGCATCAACACCCGCTGTTGCATCACAACTAACCAGGTTATTCAACCTCTCTCTATCGGTGTCAAGGGTACCAGATGCATGGAAGCTGGCAGATGTGGTGCCACTATATAAAGGTGGCCAAAATCATCAAATGACCCTTTAAGTTACAGGCCAATATCATTGACATCATGTGTTGTACGAATCTTTGAAAAACTCCTCAACCGCCAAATTGTGTCCTACCTCCAAACCAACAACATTATTTACAAACATCAATCTGGTTTTCTTCCGCTCCATTCGACTATCACCCAGCTTTGCTACCTCTCACATGGTTGGCAGTCAGCTATTGATCAGAATCAAACCGTTCAAGCAGTATTCTTAGATCTGAGCAAGGCTTACAACAGACTACCTGTGAAGGGCTTACTTTTCAAGCTATCCAGGATTGGCTTCTCTGTGGAATCATTGCAGTGGATGGAGTCTTTTTTAGCAAACCTGTCAGCAATGAGTAAGAATTGGAGGCAATGTTTTGGAGTGGGGAATACTTATGTCAGGGATCCCCCAAGGTACAGTATCAGGACCTGTCCTTTTCCTAATTTTTATCAATGACCTCCCAGATTGTGTCAACAGCAAGCCATCAATCTTTGCTGACGATTCAACAATCTACATGGTTGGAAGTGACCAAGAAAAAACATGCCATGAATTGATGAGTGACCTAGACTCCGCACAGAACTGGGCAAAGACCTGGGGCATGCAGTTGAAAGTGAAAAGAAGGCTAGCTCTTGCTTGAAGCTTAGATTATCAAATCAGGTGCAGAAATCATGTGCAGGTGGGAAATGCAGAAATGCACATAAAAGGAGCATATCCGACATATCCGTCTTCACAATGGAGGAAGAAATTCAAGCTGTTGCAAGGCATCGTTTTGCCGACATTTCCTTGTCTCAGGAATGTGCTCTAGTCGATGAAGCTATACCGAAGAATACGAAGAGTGCCACAAAGTTTTGGCTTTCTGTTCTTGCGTCCTTCAGTCGGGAGAAAGACCTCAACATCGATTTGGCCACGTGCTCCAGTGAAGAGTTAGATCGGTTCTTGAAGAAGTTCTATGCGGGCCTACGGAACAAGAAGAACGGTTATTATCAAAGTTCTAGTACCCGGAACACGACTGGAGGGATCTCTGGGAAGGATTTCATGACGTGCGGGAGGATTTACGACTGTGTCCAGGTTAGTGCCTTGAAACGCTTTCTTCGTTTCCTTCACCCTTCCCTCGACAGGCTATTCCAACGAGTGCTGCTTGGCTGCCGTAATGATGTTAACGGGCCGTGGTTTGCTCGCACTCCTCTTGGGAAAAACTAGCTGCAGGAGATGATGCCGATACTTTCCATCAAGGCTAATCTTAGCAAGCAATATACTAACCATTGCGTGCGTGCTACTGTTGTTACAACACTAAAAGAGGCTGGTTTCGATGACCATGAAGTGTGTGCTGTAACAGGCCATAAGAGCTTGGACAGCATTCGCAGTTATGACCGAGTCAACTGAGCTGGCTCCAAGCGTCTGGCAGAAATGGTTGCTGTTCTTGACGGACAAGTTTCAGCTGAACCTTTGGCGAAGCACACATTCAAGTTGCCGAACGAGAATGATCTCGCCAGCGTCGCTTCTAGTACAAGCGGGTCCGCTTTCACTCTTGTCGCCCCAAAAGGCAACTTCCACAACCTTACAATCAACATCGGTACCGACCGTCAACGCGCGCAGCAAATCCAATTTTCCCAAGCTCCTTCAACATCGGACGGCCTGGATTAGAACATCAGAACTTTCTTCCTTCACTGCGTTTGATCTGTTGTACTGCATGCCACTTGGGGTTGGGAATGGGTCCAGGGCTTGTCAGGGAAATAACGCCGTTATTACCCTCCTAGCCGGGAAATATCGCGGATTATTTCCCGGCTCGAGTTTC
>JAOWAW010170508.1:0-12288 GCA_028565695.1 Nicola tetela
GCGAGCCTCCACTTTTTCGAGTTTGATCCTGTCTTAAACTGAATTGAATTTGTTAAGATGGCAGGCATTGTGGGAAACAACCAACGGCGGGCGGCGGAGTTGGACGAGCTGATACGCGATGTAACGGAGAGAGACGCTACCAGTAGATGCGTGCGCGAGTATTGCAGTCGGGAGCAAAAGGATGTCGAGTCGACCAGAGGAGAGGTCTCTCCTTCGTCATCCGCCGCTAGCGCTGGTCCAAGCGTACCGGATCAAGAACGGGATCAAACGGTTGAGCAGTATCCGGCCATGTACGACAAAGCGATGGTGACTTTGGCACGACTAGAGCGTGCTCGGTTGGATCGTCCACGACCGAAACGACTTCGGGAAATGGTTCTAAAGCATAATTTCGATACGAAGATTTGGCATTGCTACGGTCACTACGCGGAAGATGCGGAAACCGCAATGCTTAGTGAACGCTTGAAAGCTTGGGACCGTGTGGAGAGGCGTGCTCCCGAGTTCCAGCGGCAGAAGACAATGGCAGGGTCGACGGACTCCGACTCGGACTCGGATTCTTCCACAGATTCGAGTTCAGATTCAGACTCGGATACGGATCCTTACGATTCGGTAACCGATTCAGACACCGATTCGGACTCCGATTCGGGCTCGGGTTCGAGTTCAGATTCGGACTCGGATACATGTACAGGCTCGGGTTACAGCGCCGATTCGGAATCTGATGACTAATGCTTGGTTCTACTGCTTAGCTTTACTGGCTCTTGCCGTCTTCATCCGTTCCATTCTAGGCTTTCTCTTTCTCGAATCTTGCTAGCTGCCTGTTTCACATTCCTCTGAACTTTCATATATTGAGCATTTCGCTGTTTTCTGTCGCAATTGAGTCTCTTTTGTGTACTGAGTGAATTTGAGCTTCGTCTGATAATTTATTCCTCGCTTTTCTCATTGATTGTGTACTCACTCCCAGTGGGTGCAGAAGAAATCACGAACACTCAACTTTGTCTTACCGCCATTCGTCAATGTCTGCATGCTCAGACCTAAGGGTTAAAGAGTTCGTTCTCGAGCCCAGACCGTAGAAGTGAGAAAGTTACTTTCCAAGATGTTGCACGCACAGTGGTACATGTACATGTATATCGCGTAATTAAACGTGGCAAAGTTCTCTCCCGTCTTTACTTATACTTTTCTCCTACGTTGCTTGTTCTTCAAATTTATCGTGGCCTGTCTGCTTTTGCGATCTTTTCAGCTCTACAGTTTAACGTTAGATATACAAGTGGTTGAAATTGTGAAGATGGCAGACATAGTCAGAAACTTAGTGAGCAGCGACGGGCGCCGGTGTTGACCGTGCCATTGTGCAACGTAGAGGGAAACTATAGCTGTGCGTGCGACTCATAAGCCCGGAGTTCGGGCAGATCGGCGGAGATCGCAGTCGAGGGGACTGAGGAAATAACTGCAGAGTAAGGTACCGAAGGAGAAATTTTGATCGAAAGTTTCCGCAGTGCTATCTGCACTACTCGAAAGACGCAAAGATAGCAAAAAAATTCACGGCTGTAAGCGAAACTGGAGAGATGGATAGAGAAATAGGTGAACTGGAGGATTTCAAGGCCCAGCGTGGACTCGTCGAGTTCATCCTCAAGCTCAAAGTCTGCTACTACTTAGGGCTATGACTGACCATTGAGCTGAATCTCTTCAATTCTGCTCTTTTGTGTCCGGGTTCACATCATCGCTAACTCTCGCTGTCGTTTGCCTTAAGTGCCTTTTCCCAGCCTCCTTGGTTATGTGTCTTCGTTCTGTTGTTTGTCTGTCTCTTCGCTGTGTTGGTTGTCTGTCTCTTCGCTATGTCGGTTGTCTGTCTCTTCGCTCTTTTGGTTGTCTGTCTCTTCGCTGCGTTGGTTGTCTGTCTCTTCGCTCGGTTGTTTGTCTGTCTCTTCGCTTTGTAGGTTGTCTGTCTTTCCCTCTCTGTTCTATTTCCATTGGGTTATTTTTGTCCATTAAATTCTCACTTTCTCACAAAGCTGCAACCGAAATCCCCCGGAGAAAAAATCAAAAGTACGACGACAAGTCTACAAACAAGGAATAAATATTTGATAGCCAAAGGTGATGATGAAGGTCGCGGGAAAGCCGTGAATACTGCGTGCTTCCATGAATTAAATTGATCGGATTTTGGCTCATTCCTACGAAATTCATACGAAGCCAAGATAGCCTTGCGGAAGAGTTTTCTTCTAAAGAATAGAGTCATTTTCTGGTGTGTTTCAATCGTGACACCGTACAGAGCGCGCATTGAAGCACACCGTACGGACTGCGTACATCGTACCGCTGAGCGTATGCTGGCATCCTCAGTTCGACGAGAAGTGCATATTCTGTAGTTTGGCATAGTTGCCAAGAGCCGCATAGGGATCGAGCTGTTTCATAAAAGCGTACACCACGTTAGGCCGGCTCAGTTCGAAGCGAATCTTCTGCAAGTTCTGTTCTTGGTCGTGCATGACCTTGTGAGATCGGCAGAAGTCTGCGTTGACTTACTTCTTTCTTCGGCTGATTGTCTTTCGAATTTCTTGCGAGCCTCCACTTTTTCGAGTTTGATCCTGTCTTAAACTGAATTGAATTTGTTCAGATGGCAGGCATAGTCCGATACAGGCAACGGTGGGCTGCGGAGTTGGACGAGCTGATACGCGATGTAACGGAGAGAGACGATAGCTGTATGTGCGAGTATTGCAGTCGTCAAAAAGATTGCGAGTCGACCAGAGGAGAGGTCTCTTCTTCGTCATCCCTCGCTGGTCCAAGCGTGCCAGATCAAGCCCGAGAACAGGCCGAAACTGTTCAGCAGTGTCCGGCCAAGTACGACAAAGCGATGGTAACATTGGCTCGACTAGAGCGTGCTCGGTTGGATCGTCCACGACCAAAACGACTTCGGGAAATGGTTTTAAAGCATAATTTCGATATGAAGATTTGGCAATGCTACGATCACTACTCGAAAGATGCGAAAAGTGCTATACTTCGTCAACGACTAAAAGCTTGGGGGGGTGTAGAGACGGACTACGATTCGGACTCCGATTCGGATTCCGATCCAGGCTCGGGTTCGAGTTCAGATTCAGACTCAGATTCACGCTCGGATAACAGCGGGCATTCGGAAGCTGATGACTAACGCTTTGCTCTACTGTTTAGCTTTGCTGACTCATGTCCTCTCCATCTGCCAGTTTTTTTTCCTACGCTCTCACCTTCTCGAGTCTTGCTAGCTGCCTGTTTCTCATTCTTCTTAACTTTCATACATTGAGCACTTCGCTGTATTCTGTTCCAGTTGAGTCTCCTTGGGTATTACTGAGTGAATTTGGGTCTCAGCTTCGTCTGATGATTGCTCGCTTTCCTCTTCGATTGTGTACTCACACTCCACTTCAATGGGTGCAGAAAAATCACGAATGCTCAATTTTTTGTCTTGCTGCCATTCGTCAATATACGCATCCTCAGAGCTAAAGGGTTATGAGTTAATGTTATTCGAAAACTTCTTATCTCCGGTTAAAAGACGATATATCATGTAAACGACGTTTTCGGCCAGGATTTCCCTGGCCATCATCAGGTTATTTGGAAACAGTGCGGGGACGTGTCCTCTTTTATCTGGTGTTGGCTTGGAGGGTTAGAAGCTGGTCTTGAGTGATAAGTGCGAGGTGCTAAAACGATATGTATAAGGTGTCGAACTACTAGTAATCGTGATGATAGCGCGTGCATGCATCTAGGTGCGAGGAGCAGGCGTGTGTGATGTGTTCGCTGCCAAGTCCAGCCAAAGTTTGCTGAGCTCCAGTCCGTTATCTCTGTTTATTGTTTTTGTCGCGTACATGGTTTGCTAACGCCACACAGACGCGGCGGCGTATCGTGTCACGCTCCACTGCTAGGATGTGCGGCTCGTCCCAGTCTAATTGGTGGCCAAATGTGATCGCGTGCTCGGCGGAGATTTGATGAAATATCGTCTTTTAACCGGAGATAAGAAGTTTTGGAGTCGTGGTTACCCTCCCGGTGAGAATCCCAGAATCTTAGTTAATGCTATTGTTAATATTTACGGATTCCCTTCCCCTGATCGAGAGGGTCTCCGAAAAGAAAACAGAAGAGCAAACGTATGAGAAGTGCAAAGAAAGCAGATGAGGATGAGACACAATTCAGAAAGTAAGTAGCGAGTATTATTGCTATCTAAACTGCTATGTCATGATCAATCACAAACTTGTACTGCTCCGAGTATAACTCCAAGTCCTTTTGAAGTTCACGTGAAACCCTGATAGACCTGAAGGATATACATGTATTTAATGCCATTCCACAAGAGAAACAAAAGGAAGGAGGGATGAGACCAGGATTGAAGAAGAACAACGTTTCGCCAACTGGGCTTCATCAGGTTCTGAGAGATTAGGGGGTCGGTGGCAGTATAACAGTAGTAATAACAGGAGGAGAGTGATAGAGAAGGCCATGAATGTGAAAACGTCGCCTATCCAATGTGCTAAAGTAAGAGTACGCTGGCACTGTTGTCTCTATTCAGCGCCATGACGCCACGCAATTTCCGAAAGTGCGAAATTCACCTGCTCTCCATTATGGGCTATTCATTGTTTTACTCTAACTCTAGGTGATTGCGTTTTCTGCAGGGCCATGAGAAATAGCACCAGCAGAGATGCATCAGTGGGGAGTCCTTGATGGGGTGAACTTGGAAGCATGTATATGACTATTTCGTTTTGGTTCATCTCTTTCCTAATAGCTATCAGCACATTGGGCAGACTTTTCGTAAGATGTCTGTGCAAATGAACACTCTCTCTAGGCTCTACATTCACTATCTGCTTAACTAAACGTCAACATAAACTCATTATTAAGTTGTATGTACTTCTCCTCTTACATGTGATACACGGCATGCTATCTACTTAATTACATGTCACAAATGAGGTATTCAATATGTAGGTGAAACATCACAACAACTCCGACATAGAATCAGCCAACACAAATCTAAAGCACGCAAACCAAATCCCAACACTTTAATTGCTTAACACTTTGCTTCCCCAGAACACACACCAGATGATGTACATGTCATGCCCATTGAACATGTTCTTCCGTACCATAATGAAACCCAACCTAGTGTGGACCGCAGAAGAAGAAAAAGGGAAGAATACTGGATTAGAGAACTGAGAACTCTCAACCCCTATGATCTAAATGATAAAATTCAATCCTTCAGATCACTGTCACAGCAAAAAAGAGGGTAACAAACATCTACCTAAAAACCCTTAAAACACATACACACGCACAAAAGTAACAAAACAGACAACTTTGATGCAAAAGTATTCATTGAAGAACTTCCTCGAAACACTCACAAAATTCCCTTCACAACATCAAAACACAATTGTTCCAACTAGCGCATCACAGTATAGAAAACTTAGACAAATACCTAACCAGTGACTTACCTCACACATTAAACCCACAGCACCTAAAAGTAATACAAGATCTGGTCAACCTTTGGTGCATCGGATTAGGTGTATCACACATACAAACCAAAGAAAATCAACTCAAAAATCAGGCATATTTCTCAAATGACATATGATAATATAGGCATGGAAAAAATCAACATCCCCAAAATTTTACACTCACCTGAAGTTACGTCTACCCTTCCATCTAATTTTACCGATAAAGCACCCCTTGTTTCATACAAATATAAACCAATGGTACCCCTAAACTTTTAAATTTCAAAGACAAGTCCAGGGGGTAGGCCCAAGACACACTCCAGCAACTTGTGAATGTTGCACCTCTCCTTTCATATACAATCCCCTTGGACATGTCATTACAGGTGACTTATCCAAAATATCTAACCCTCAACTACACAACATTTTCAAAAAAAAGGACCTAAATACAGATTGCCGCACGAAATCAACTGGGAAAATAACATTGAAGCTATCCGAAATGGAATTTTGGAGTGTCAGACAAAATGGTGCAGACGTTACAGGATTCCACAAACAGTCCTCAATGAATGGGCAGAAACTATTTTACGCCAAGTTCAAAGTAAAGAAAATATGCTTCCAAAGAAAAAAAAGTCAATAACCATGAAAACTATTCTGCATGATGAAACCGCACAACATGAATTAAGTTCATTACACAACAAATATGTCATCACTACTGCAGATGAAGCTGGAGACAATAGAATCTTTATCTGCAAGAAGTTTTATCATGAAAAGACCCTTAGTGAATTAGACATCAGTGATGGCAGTGTCAACAATGGCAACTCCACATACCAAATCTCACAATTATCTCATGATAGCATCATGGACTTACATAACTCATTTCATTCAAAATTTAAACTAGACCTTCCTGCTCACTTACATACCCCCATATTTTTATTGGCTGCCGAAACTTCACAAGATCCTCTACCGCAGTCAGTTTATTGCTGCCTCAAGCTCATGCAGCACAACCATCATTTCCAAAGTACTAACTTCCTGCTTGAATCTTATTAAACAACGACAGCAAAATATCATGATGCAATTTACAGACTGGATCATACAAAATTCAGACAAACATTTCAGAATTAATTTCTGAAGCAAACTTATGAGGACCTATTACATCCATACACACTTATGATTTCAGCACCTGTATCTACCTCATAGTGCACTAAAGGAACACATTCCTGATGATGGTTTTAACGGCCTTAGCATGCAATACATATCTCTAGACAATAACTTTAATGCCGGTTAGACTAATAATAACAATTATAATAATAAATGCTGCATGTTACTACTTTCCTGTCATGAAGTTTTTGAAATGCTAAACTGTCTGTTAAATAATGTTTACATTCATGTTAATGAGAACATTTTTCAACAAACTATGGGTATTCCCATGGGAATAAATTGTGTGCCACTATTTGCAGAATTGCTTTTGCATAACTATGAAAGCTCTGCAATGGCTTGTTTATCTTGACCTAGCAATGCATCTAATCAACAAACACTACCCAATCCACACTTGTTTAGTTTCACTAGAAGATACATTGATGATTTAATAACTATTAACAACTGTGATTTTGCAACAGCCATTAGACAAATTTACCCCCTCAGAGCTTACTCTTAAAAACACATCTTTAACAGATAATAAAGTAGCATACTTAGATAAACTAATCACCATCCAAGATAATAAATTAGTATTGTCCCTAAAGAGGTATGACAAAAGAGATGATTTCTCATTTCACAATCACAGCTACCCCTATATGGATAGCAATATAGCCAACTCGTATGTTTTACTGAAGCTTGTGATTCATACACTAACTTCCTCACATGACACTGTAAATTAGCTCATACATGTACACTCCTTAAGCAAGGTTTCAAACCTAAAATCCTTTGTAAAAAATTTAAACAGTTTTATCACACATACTATTCACTCATTAAACGCTCCTCAAATTCAGTTACCCAACATCTGAAAGATAGTATCAATAGTCATAGTTACTAATTTTCGTCTTAATCCCACTTCTAACTATGGACACAGTTGTACCTTCCTGGTGGTTGGTCATGACTTGCATTGATCGTTCTCTCTGGAATGGTATTTCTGTGGCTGAACTCTTCCTCGTTCTACCTCTGCACTCTTTTCTCCTACTTCCTATTCTCACTTTCCATACCCGCACGTCATTTCCCCATTTCACTACACTTACAACACCCTTCCTCCTCCTCCTCCTTCCCTTTATGACATGAGTCTCCTTCTGCATACAGATACATGTATATTCACTATACTAAAAATTAAAAAAATATTATATAAAACAAAATGGTTAGATTCAGATACAATCACTATACTAAAAAAATAAAACCAAAAAAAAAATAAAACAGTTACATTTACTAAACTTTTTCTCTTACTTCCATAGTCACTCTCTTTATACATATGTAAAATTCCCCTTTTCACTACTTTTATTTTTTATAAAAATGTAAGAAAATATCACATTATATTCACTACACTTTTTCTCTTACTCCCATCATCACTCTCTTTGTACGTATGTAAATATCCCTTTTCACTGCGTTTATTTTTTTTCTTATTTATTAAATTTATTAAAAAAAAACTTAAATTCACTACACTACATTAGTACACCTATTCTCTCACACCCCTTTTGTACGTTACTCTCTTTGTACACATGTAAACTTCCCCTTTCACGCTTTGATATAACAACAAAACATTACATCCACTACACTTTTCTCCTACACCCTTTGTCACTCTCCCTGTATGTATGTATTTCCCTTTTGACTATGACTTTACATAACGAACATGACGATGACAAAACGTATCACAGCTTCACCTAAAGACTCAATTGAACTCCGTCCATACTTCTTCCTACATTACTTTTTTTTATGTATGGCTCTGGGGCCCACTGTCATTATTTAGAGCCTATCCTGTATTGATTAGGTCCCCAAACAGGTCTAGAGGGCTTAAATCAATGGTTTATTGTTTCAGTTAATGTAGGTATTAGTGTGCTCTTTAAATCACTGATCCTCCATATTGACAAGAATTGGCAGTGATCAACTGATGAGTGGGTTTTTATGCTGTTGTTATAATTTTGACTTTCTTCCTTCTACTCTCTCTCCCTCTATCCTTTCAACATGACAGCTTTCTACTACTACAAACACAAAATACACTGACTACTCTGTATAACTACAACATATACATCCCACTGAACCATACAGATACTATTCATCCTTCTTTCGTCATGTGTGACAGTCATGTCTTGGTAACTTGTGTCATGCCACGTACCAACAACACTGAACAACTCATCAAGCTGTTTACTAACAACTGTTGCACACACTGGCCTTCAAAACTAATGTTTCACGTACTCTACACGCAAGCCATGCTGTTGTATACATTGTACATGTCTTTTACACGGTAGGCAGACTTCCAAAAAATATTATGTCACATACGCTCTTTCATAATTAATGTATCACGTACTGAGCAAACCATACCGTTGTACATACGTTTTCCTCGTGATGGGCAAACTTCCAAAAGAAGAAAAAACCCCGATATTATTATACATATAAACTGTGATGTTTCCCTGGTGAATCTTGCAATCTTGGGATTACAGTTGGCAGTGCTAACTGCAGGGATAAATGTCCGGATTGCTTTTAGTATTTCACTGCGGCTTCAAACTTTAAGTGAGTCTCGGAGTTCGAAGTTCGTGTCGCTGCTTGCTGAGTGTTAACATAGTCTGATCACTTCCCAGTTTATGTAAGTTGCATGGTTGATCACCCTTTGCATGTGAAAAACTTGCTGTAGTGAAAACAAGTCTCTATTGACACACAGACAAACAAACACAAACATGCACACACTAGGACACACAATGAAGTTGGAGTGAGATGATAGCTAGAATCTCTCAAGCATGCCATCCTGAGCAGCATCATTCAGAAGTCAGAATGTAATCTCAAAGATAGGGCAAGGAACACTGACAAAGACAAACTCATTCTTTTAGCGGGTGGTACCGATAAACAAATAACAAGGAAAAAATTAGCAGCAAGTCACTGATAATCAAAGATGGAAACCATTCTGAATAGGCCAGTATAGATGAGTGCTAATTGAGAAGACTAAATTTGCTGAAAAGAAAATATAGTGTTACCTGTTTGTTACATGCTGGTATATATGATAATTGGACACACAAGTCAACCAATCTATTCCCCATTCATTACAAGGTTCTCTTCCAAATTGGAAGAAATTCTATCTTTCTGAACATGCTCTCAAGTCATGTTCTGAAGTTCGTCAAATAGTACTTCCTCTCTCAAGTCACTTGGCTTGATGTTCGCAACAATGTTACTCCGTCCCATAGTGGTGGACTCAGTTGGTGGTGAGTCGTTGATGTTTGTCCGAGAGGTGTCACCTTTCAGAGGCATGTACTCGTCATGTCTGCTTGACTTGCATGATCTGAAACAGGCAAAGCACTTGCACAGAAGGCCAAGATGGTGTCTGAGCCGTGCTCTCTCGCGATAAATGCCACCAAGTAAAAGACAGGCTGTAGGTAGTGCGAGAACCATGTATGGAAATACGATAAACCAAGATGGAACATCTGCCGGGGACATCATGTTCAAGATAGCATATACGCCAGCAAATCCAAGAAGCAAAGCCTCAACAATGTTGTCTGAAGCGTTTCGGTATGGCTGGAGGACGAAGTGCAGGAGCATGAGAAGGTTGACAGCGATTGCAAGGACCAGCTGTCGGATGCCAGGGTCTTGCAAGAACACTGACAGAACAGTGATGAACATCCGCCGGAAAACGCTAACTGCCGCCCACCACGAGCGATCGTCACGCATGTAGCTCAAATAGACATCGATGAAAGGTTTGATGCGTGGTGAGCTTCTCATGAAGAAGAGAACAAGAGGAGCTGGAATTCCAATGAAGAATATGATGAAAAACGCAATGACAACGTATGGCACATGCTGTCCTGTGAAACATCTGATAGAGGCATCTTGTATGAAGACTTGGTGATTTTGAAACTCTTGGCAGCTCAGGAGAAGAAACGATGGATACAGGAGAATGGCATAGGAGAAGGTGAGACTCGCCCAGAGAGTTGGAAACATGCTGTACTTGAAGACAAGGCGCCGCACACAAGTTACTTTGCTCAGCTGGAAGATGATGAAGATACAGAAGAGGAGAAGGACGGGAAAGAAGTAGAGCAGACCAACTTGCGCCAAAGCATCCATATCCTCTCCAATACAGAATGGCGTGTTGCCCGAACTTAGTGACATGATGGGTATATCGCGGCGTGTTGTGAAATAGCAGATCTGTATGAGAGAACAAGAAACAAATAATGCTGAAGGAGAGAGATTGCTTGAGAGAGACTGAGAGAAAGAGAGATAGCAAGGGTGATAGAGGGGGAGTAACCAAGAGTTAGGGATCAAGGGTGTAGTGAGTATAGAGTCTGGGTATGTGACGAATAGTGTGCCCACACACCATGTGTACATTTGCCACTGCTACATGCATACTTAGTTGACTATAGGTAGTATGTACATCTTACTCTCAGTCTTGTCCTTGCAACCTTGCTTGCAATTCTCTTCTTCTGTTCCCTCTCTGCTAGAGTGCTATATCTAATAAAACTACCATCATAACAAAGGGCAGGAGAGAAGTCAAACGGATGGGTGGACAGACGTACACACAGGCGTAAAGAATAACTTGTGTTTTTTTGTGCCATCAAGAAACATAATTACGAGAAAGCCATTCTTGCTCAGTTTACTCCCGTCACCACCCCATAGCAATGAGCACACATTACAGAAAGGGTGAGAGCTGGCACCGTCCAAATGTCATAAGTTGATGAATCAAACACCTACAGAGAGTGCCCTCTGTGTGTGTGTGTCCTCTGTGTAAGTACCCTCTGTGTGTGTGCCCTCTGTACACAATTTAAACTTTAAAGTACACAGTGGGCTCTCAGATATCTCAACATCAAGAGCAAAAACAGCATGGCTCTCTTCTACCTGATCAAAATTTAGCCACGCATCGAACTTTGGCGACCATCCAACATTGAAGTAGGTGAGCAGTGCAAGAAAGAAGATGGAATAAAGAAAGAGGGTAATCCCAAGACCGGCTAAGCTGATCTCAGCATCCTTATGTGAACATTGTACGCATGTCTGCAGAAAAAAAAAACACCACAAAAAGAAACTGAGCTGATGAAAATTATCACTGCAAGGATATGTACGGAACATGGAACAGAAACAATGGTCTCACAAATATTGAGATTGTTCACTCTCTAAACAGAAAAATCCCTGATCAGGAAATAAGGCACATGTCTCTATCACACACGAGGAACAGGATAATGTATTACTGTAGGACGTCTCTTAGCCTTCTCTCCAATGGATAATGGTCCAACTTACCACTCCTGAGTTGTTCACTCTCATCACATGACAATTCTTCTTCTGAAGACCTAACAAAATGTTTAATTAATCTCAACAGCATTTTAAGTATGACAGCACTGACCAGCCAAACCAGGATGCAGATAATGGACAGATGTACATTCAACGTTGGCACAAATTTGAAACTATAATCTTTTCTATCACTCCGCTCCCCAGCAAACACACAAGGCACGACACGAAACCCTCACAGAGCCTTCACACATTTTGTAATTCCATGGCCAGATAGAACTTTGGGACCGTACCAAGGAGAACAGATGCTTGTACAGGAAGTACAGGCATTGCACTTATGTCTTGATACAAGTAGATTCAGTACTAGGCAGATGTATGCTGTATAGTCTCAATTGCTATGGAAACTATGGAAACCGGTAGGTACTTGGTACATGTGTCATATGCACGTGCACACACGCACACACACACGTACACACATGCACACACG
>JAOWAW010170509.1:0-19807 GCA_028565695.1 Nicola tetela
CCCCCACACACACATATACACACACTCGCACATATACACACTCACATACATACACACCTAGATACACACATCTATGCATACATGTACACACGCATTCTCTCTTTTTATGCTATCTTGTACAGAATTGTCACGGTACGGTAGCGAGTAGTCTGTATATGACACAGTAAATGCACGCACACGGTATTATACTTTGCTTAGCGTTAAACTGTACGCCGCACATCCCTACACAAGTCTGTATGTCTACTTCGCTTGTCATCTCTTTAGACACATCGGCGATGGTCACCTGGGGGGGGGGGGGGGATTCTTTAATCTTAAACAAAGAGTTTATCAACAACAGAGACACTGCCCGGCAAGCTTGCCTGGTTTTTCCTTTAGCAGTACTGGTGCGTGAGAAAAATTGTGAGAAGTTGATATACGTACGTTCGCGAGGTGGGGCATTATCGCGCGCATTATGCCCGGGGCGGCGGACAATTTCGCGATATTGCCCTCGAGTGAGTGTGGGAATCTGCTTCGCGTTACACACACACTCTTGCGCAACAAGGCTAAAGTGCATGCTTTGTTTCTGTACAGTAAGAGAGGTTTGTGTGACTTCTCCCACTCACTGAGGCTTCATGATGTATCACGCCGAACGTTCCTTTCTGTGGTGTCTGGCTAGGCCGTACGCAGTGTTCTACATTTTTTATTTGGCCCAGTTCACGTTAATTGAAAGGGCTTCATCAAACTGTGATGGTCTTACGGTTCCCCTTGTATCCATCAGCCTGCGTAGTCCTAAGTACAGATGTGCCCTCGGAAAGTTCCCTAGGCTACAACTGTAGTACTGAAATTGAAAAAAGAACGTTATCACCTCTCGTTGCACTGGGTCCATGGATAATCCGTGGGCTACACGGGATTTCTTGTTAACTATTAAAGCTCGCCATATATCCAGGGCCGTTAGACGGAATCAGGTGAAAATTGTAGGAGTTCCAGCAAAAAATTCTATGAGAAACAGGGTCTGTACGACGATAACTAATAACCGCTAAAAACAGTGATAACCCTCTCCCTTAGAGCTGAAATGTCAATATCAGTTTAAAAATGCGCGTTGAAATAATATCAGTGCCTCAATGAGATGCCCAGCCGGTTGAGCTGAGCCGGCTGAGAGCTAGCCCGAAGGGAGCCGCGCTGAAATGAGGAACGCCTGCATCATAAGACCTGATAAGTGACGGATATCCCATGGCCCTAATCTAGATCTATACCAGTATACCTGAATTCCCTCCGCTATGCCATTTCACCAGGGATGTAGGCCCTTCATATCTCGCTGAGCCAGACTGTAGATCGAATGCATCTCTCACTAGTCAGGGTCGACAGTTTCTGTGCAAAGAAAATTTTCCTTATAAATATTCACGAGCTCACTGGTCTCAGGCGACGCAGTGGCGGTGTGAAAGTGGGGAAAGAGATATGGGTCTCAGTTGTGAGCACCCCTGAACATCCAGCGTATACAGTATATAGGCGGCATTAAGCTATAAAGTGCAAGGGCTTAATATTTCTCGTCTCCTCAACTAACGCTAACAAGCGCAAGGACTTTTGAGCATGGATGACTTCTTCTACAGCGAAGGTAATATCCCGGGCCTGCGTCCTCCTTACCTGTATCTCATTCAGGCCGAGTGCGTTTTCTGCCAACGTCTGCAGTGCGCGCTGAAGTAACTTCGGCTTCAGACTGGGCGCTTGGGCAATCGTGCAGCGCACGGTGAAGAACAGGAACAGCGTCCAGACGTAAAAAGGCAACATACCAACGAGGATTGCTTGCCAGCGACCAACAGATATCTGTGCTGTGTTGGCCCTGAGCGTTCCCTACGAATCAACCGGGCAATAACCTCTGGATTGCCACGCTCATTCTTCACAGCATTTTGCCCTCCCTAGTCTGAGCTCGTGACTGATCCTTCACCGAATTTTGAGCACGCGTAGCAGACTAATTCTAATATTGATTACCGTGACCGTACCTTGCCTCATCCACAAGTAGCTCTAGGTCTAAACCATCTGGGCTTCCTAAGTGTTGATCGTGTAACCTGTACTCCGATCCAAGAACGCCATGAAGCAGTCGCTTCGTTGGTGTCCAGTAGACTATTGGTGGTTTCCCACCTTTGGAATGAATAGACTACTCGCTCGATCGCAAGTAAGTATCATCACGACGCCGGTAGCTAGGAATTTTCCAACGGCTGCTAGGCTGTTTAATACACCGTTGCAAAATCTGCAACATTATACTACTACCCTGTTGGATAGTATGGCTAGCTGTCCTGGGTCGCGTGCTAGCCGCGGCCGGGGGCGCTAAGCCTGAAGCCACTTTGGCACCATTGCGCTGTAACTGTAATGTTATCACATCTATTATAGTGTGTTATAACTTGAGACAGGCGCATTAGGCCGGTGAGATACACAAGGATTGATACAATCATGCAACAGCATCACTGTTTGAGAAGGATTGCTTCGGAAGCAGACGCAGATAGCTTATCTAGTAGCTCTGTTAATGGCAATCAGCGGTTTAACAGCTGGTAACAGCTTAGCTCTTAACAACTGTTTAAGGGTGGTTCTACCCTTCGAATGTGGTGGCGCAACCATTTTTGAGTTATTACCGAAAAGCACTTCCTTCAAACCATCTTTAACAGGCGGCAGTGTCGAAAGTTAAAAGTATTGTCTGCCAGTTGGTTTTCTTGCATGTCCAATGAAGCTGCAATATGGCCGCTCAAAGCTTTTGTAGCCTTCAGCCGTTGGCGGCCCCAGAATTTTGAGCTCTTATTGAGCTGAATCAATTTAAACCTGCTTAGGGTGGTGATCTACTTAGGGAACTTGCAAAGTCAGACGACTTGCCTTCTGGGTAAAGCTTTCAGCTGGGCAGAAATGGGCGATTTTTTGATGTGAGGGCTGCGGCGGAACCGCGCATTTGTATCCCCGGCTGCATGGCGGGATATTTAAACGCTGTTTTCTCGAAACGGAGTTTTATCAACTTCAACTCATCGTAGTTAACGTGTTTCTTGCCCTATCAACTTCAAATTTTTTACAGTGGCTCTCCGACTATTGAACTAAAAACTTATTCTACAAAAAGTTGATTTTCCGCCTCTTTCCTAAGTTATAGCCAAGACATGCAGCCAAGGCAGGGTAAAAATGATGAAATTCTTAAAGCAGCTGATTATACAAGTTTAACTAGGAAATTTGGAAAACTGTAGTGCCGTCTTGTTAATCCCCCTAGACAGAAGTCACAGTAAAAACATTAGGCTGATGTCTTGTACATCAAAGACACAGTAACGAGTTAAAGTTTTCGTCCGCCATTTTTCTTTTGCCCATATCTCAGTCACAATCGATGTTATCACAGTGCAGTTTTCAGCTTTCACTTTTTCCAGCCAAGGTTTTTCAACCAGTGTCTAACATTACAATCATTTCCATCTGGCTGCTAAAATCAGCCGAGGGGTAGAACCACCCTTAAGTCAATTGGTAGACGCGGTCTACTTTTCCAGCACGGTGTTTTACTGTCAGAAATACAGCGACTTGAGAACGCAGAGCATAAGAAAAAAAAGGAATCACCAAATATATCCATGAATGTCAAACTTATTTCCCAAGTGATTCAGTAGTGCTCCGGCAAAGGAACTCAAAAAATATTTTGAGAAGGACGACGTTTCGGCTCTATGCTAGAGCTTTTCTCAAGTCCAGAGAGAGAGAAATGAGGGTCACTATGTACAGACTTATAGTTTTACGACTGAGAGTATAGCTATGGACGTTGACGTGATAAATTCACAAGACAAGATGTGGGCATGGTGCTGAACTGAGATACATATTTCATAGGAAGTGAGTGTAAACATAAAGGTACTACTATAATTACGATATTCACACCATGTCTAACTAAATTTTACTAAGTTCGAGTCCATTATCGTTGTTCATAGTGCTGCCATTACTTCGCTTCTCTAGTCGTTGGATTGTTAGCGCCTCGTGCACTTTACGCTTCTTGTCGTGTGTTTTCTTCACTACTACTCTCGGTTGCCAGTGAATCGTGTGACCCGTTTCTGTTTGATGTGTAGCGATCGCGGACATCTCGCTGTGGCCACTCTTCGCGTGGTACTGGTGTTCGCGACACCTTTGTTTTACCGTTCGCTTCGTTTCGCCAACGTACACCTGTTTACAATCTGCGCATCACATAGCGTAAACGACGTCGGGGTTTTCCAATGGGTCAACTCTATCTTTTACATTACGCATCAGCTTCCATTTCAGTGATGTCGATGGTATCGCTGTCGAATTCCGCGCCGGTGGTCTTTGCTAAAATGCGGCGTATTCTTTCGCTGAGTCCTCTCACGGCACGTATGGAATCGTTGCTGTTTCTTTGTTTTCTTCTTGTGGCGGGTCTACCTTCTTGCGCGCTTCCCTCCCGAAAGTTTTTTACGAACTGGATGGGGTACCCCTTTCGTGCTAACTGCCGTTCCACTTGCTCCTTCTCGCTTCGTACGGCGTCTTCTCCGGTCGTGACGTAATCAACCCTGCGTGCCAAAGATCCAACTACGGAGCGCTTCACATTGTCGGGGTGGTGGGACTGGAAATGTAGGTACAGGCCTGTGTGCGTCGGCTTCCAGTATACCTCTGTCTCCTGTTCGTTACCTCGTCAAATGACGTTGACATCCATGGACGGGAGTTGGCCGTTCTGCTCAAGCTCTACTGTAAACTTTATCGATGGGTGTTGGGCATTCAGATGGTCGAGAAGGCGATTGACGGCTACTCTTTGATGACAGTGAAGACGTCGTCTACGCAGCGCAGCCATTCTTTCGGTCGGTTGCTGCTGGAGAAGGATTGAAGCACATCCTCTTCGAACTTTCCCATGAATATGTTGGCGATGACGTGCGAAGCGGGAGCACCCATTGGTAACCTGTCTGTTAATTCTTAATGTTCTCCGAAAAGGAAATTTCTGATGTCGATGCACATTCGTAGGAGTTTCATCACTGTGCTCGCACGGAGATGCGCTCTCGCTTCTAGGCTGTTGTCTGACGATAGGATGGTTTCTATTGTTCCTAAGGCCACGTCGGTTGGAACGCTCGTGAATAGTGACGTCGAAACTCACCATGACCTCGTCGTCTTCTATCTCTATAATTATTATCCTTTATCCTCTCGATAAAGTCTGCCGTGTCCTTAATGTAGGAAGGGACTTGTCAAGAGTATGGCTGCAGGATGTTGCTGAGCGATCTGGATACGCCGTATGTCGCCGAGCCTACTGACGTCATGATGAGCCGTAGAGGCCTGTTGTCTTTGTGGACTTTGATCGTTCCATAGAAGAGTGGTATTCTGGTACCGTTCGGAGTGACTCGTAGTGCTTTCGCTGTCGACTCCCCGATTTCCTTCTTTTCTAAGAGGCGCTTCAAACATTCGTTCACTCGTTTCTCGTTTCATGGTGTCGGGTACTTCTTTAGACTCTTAAATGGAGGATTGTCAATGATGCTCGCTGCTTTCTTCTCGTATTCTTCGGTATCCAGAACCACCGTCGCGTTTCCCTTGTCAGCCGGTAGGATTGTTACCGTTCTATCTGTCTTCAAGTTATGTATCGCTTGTCATTCTCCTCTTGTTTTGTTTTGCGGTGGTACGGTTGCGTTCTCGAGTGCTGTGGCGATAGCTGCGTGTGCTCTTTCGGACTTCTGGTGATCGACTGTCGGTTTTCTCAAAGCGATTTCTGTGTAACGAAGCATTCTTTATTCAAGATCCAATAACATAAAAAGTGAGTACGGGCCTAGCGGGTTCTACTCTTATAGCTCGTGCAGTATGAAGTGTGAGTGCATTTGTGTAAGATAACAGGTGATAAACTCGACAAATTCATAAGACACAAAGTGATCGTGTAAAGCAGGTGCACACATGAAACCAACACTTGCCACACATGAAATCAACACTTGTCCCAATTTCCACGCTAGCGATGATTTCGTCTCTTGGAATTGACTTTGGCACTAGAGCGAAGTTTAATCACCTCTCTAGGACGGCTTCTACTTTCGTCAGTTCTCGCTTGGAAAGGTTGATCACCCATTGCTCCTTCTCGTCTCTAACGTTCGTAGTCACTGGTTCGTGGTTACTGGAAATGTCAAGCTTGATGAAACGCCTAAGAGAAGTCGATGTGTGTTGAGATGATTAGGCAAATGAAAACAAAGGATGGCAACAGTTCCAAATACATACAATGAAAAGGAAGGGAGTTGTTTCTCTGAGGGCAATGATGAATATTGCTCCTTTCTGCTAATTTGCTGTACCGCCACTACTGAGGTTGCAGCAAGAACACACGCGTTGCAAATGTACGAGCAGCGTTCTACGCATGATCAAATTGCATCTGAGTTTTTCTCGCAACTGGCTACATGAGCGTCGGAGAGGTCAAATTCCTTCAAGGAGGCCAACACGACCAGCATACAGGAGTTTAACATTATCTTTTCTTTAAGGGCACCGCTTACGTACCATCGTTTTAATCGCGCACTCCACGTCCAATGGTACGTTTTTGTTCCATCAGGAGGTAAAGGCTGCTTAGGATCGAGGCGGATGTTGTGGTCTATTGCGGTGACTATGCATCTGACGTGATATCATCCCGTCTATGTGCAGACGACGAAACAAAACCGCCTGAGAGAATGTACTCCCACCCTTACAAAAACGGCCAACTGAAAAGAAGGCATCATACCAAAGAAATAAATAAACAAAAGGCAAGAAATGCAGTAACAAGGAGAAGATCACAGAGAAAAAAAAACAAACATTTCATCCATTTTTCCCTGTGTTCAAAGCTAATGGGTAAGGCACAGAACAAGTTTACCTCTTGGCCTTTAACCAAAGCGCTCTAATTCTACTGGTTCCAGTTCGCGTTCGGGAAGCGCTGATCTCTAAACAATGGCGGACGAAGAAGAAGCATCTTGGCGAGTAAAAAAACTTTCCATTTGGGGAAAACACAGGAATGATGGTCGAGGCCAAGGATGTTTAAGGAGTATCGTCGTGTACTGGATCCAATGCTGGGTGAGTGAACAAATCGACCGTGTAGAATCGTATAGAAACTGGCCTTTCTACGCCGGGGACATGCTTTTGAGCAGGCGAGGACGAAAGCATGTCCCATTGATTTTTTTGAGGAAATGCGCTGTTAATCTTAGCCTTTAAGAAGTCCTGTACCCGAAATTTTAAGATGCCATGATACTGGACCATGTTCAACGAAAACAAAGGTCTTTCATAGGGTTTGCTATGCCTTAACCGACCTGAGCAAGTGGGGTAGCAACTTTCACACATTCTCCGATCAATGGGACACACTTTTGTACAGCAACAACTAAGCCGACATCACAAGGAATGATATTTCAGACAACAACCGCAAGAATTGCAGGAGGCAACGCCAACGCCAGGACAACACAATCGGATCCTAAGCCCACTGCAGCCACCACAATGGAGATTGTTTCAATTAAGTCCAACTTCACAATCCTTGTTTGTATATGACCACTACAGTAAGTAAACCATTTGTGTAACGCAATTGAACAAAATTGCACCCGCCATCTTGGTATCCAACCTCAAAAGTGAAGAGTTAATTTTAATTTCACTCCTGGAGAAAGGATATCTAAAGGTGTAGATTTTAAGTTGAGTAAACCAATCATTTTCACTGGCCGGAGTGCATAGCCGCAGCGCACTCGAACATGGGGCGACCCAACACCTAGCTATGGGCAAATGAACATCAATACTCGACCAATCGGCCAGTTCAAAAAAGAACCTCGCCTTATGGAGCGCTTTGCAAGCGTGGCTACCGATATTCACTGCTCGAGACGCAGTGGTTATCGCGCGAATACCTAAAGAATTAACGGTCTTCCGACATTATCAAGTTTAATTATTGTCGCATGTTCAGCTGAAAAATGACCACCGTTAACGTGTATAAGCCGGCCTGCAAAAATCCAATCGATCGATGATAACAATGCGGACCCTTTGAACGGTTTCTGAAGTTTGCTCAGTTCCGTACGATTTCACTTAGAATAAACGAGACAAGCACGCACATGACGGCCGTGATAATGATTTGTCTTTCTCTGTTTGGCTTTTCTTCCTCAAATAACAATTCAAGAAGTGGTTCGAGTAACCTAAGCACTGTGGCGACAACCCAGAAACCTCGCACCGAAACGAATAATGAATTTAACAGTCAACGTCGGCATTCTTTATCTAACCGTGTCCCCTTCATAGCGGTGGTCATTGCTATAATCCTGCTTGCTATCGACGTCGTTCTCATCACACGGTATGCCAAGAATGTTTGAAATACTTACAAACAGCTTGAGCAGCAGTTAGCCCACGCCGAGGAACGAAACAACCAGTTGATGTTAATGACAGAACGAGAACGAACAATCGGTGCAAGTGCAACAAACATAGACGATCCCCACGAGCAGCCAGTGAAACAACACACACGGCGTCAAGCTATAGAGATCAGTCAACACTTTATTGGTATCTACGCCTGCACTAGCTCTACAGATGCCAGTGCCAAACCGAGCTCCTCATCTCTAAACACAACGACGCAGTCAACTTTCGCTAGTAATGACGTCACTGATCATTATTCAAAGCCTAACATTGCAATAACACAGGTCACCGCTACCAAGCAAGGTGATACCGACTCGGAGTACTCCATGATTCGGCCAGGGTCTGTCACTGTTGAGCATGCAGGCGAGCCTGATTCTGAAGAGTTAAGAAAGGTGACTACAATTGATGTTTACATTTTGCCAGCGCCTCGATGCAGCCGTGTTTCTCCAGACTTGGAAGGGCTCTGTCGATGCAGCACCCTCGTTGAAGACCAAGAAGACGAGGAGCAACCTGTGCTTCCTCCAAAAACGTATTAAAAGAGAGTTCTGCTTTGCAGACAGTCCGCTCAGCCAAGATAGCGGCAGCTCTCCATGATCTAACGAAGAGCATTTCCGCATTTTTTGTTAACTTTTTGTGTGTACGTGTGCGCATGCGCTCATCGACAAAACACTAGACTACTTTAGCAATGTCTTCAGGCTTGATCATGCTGAGTCTTGTTATGCTCTCCTTGCCTGTTCGTCTGTCCTGTTTGAGCATCTTGCTTGTGGGCTAATTTGAATTGAAGCCTTTCGTTCCAGTGAGTTTTGTAATTGTGTAAATATTTTGTTGTGTATGAGATCAATGCGGCATTCACTCAATTCTTGACTCTGTCGACGTGTTCAATCAATTTTGCAGCGTTGTCCTCTTCTAATTCGCTCTTCTTCCTTGTCTTTTCGCTTCCAAGCCGGTTCAGTGAGCCTTAGACTACTCACTTGGGGTTACTGACGAAGAAAAACAATATTCAATGACCGAAGCAGCATATTACACGTATAGGTGATAATCCAATCCCGACTATAGGCCCGGCTGGAGTGCTAGTCAGTCCAATCTCGACTATAGGCCCGGCTGGAGTGCTAGTCAGTCCAATCTCGACTATAGGCCCTGCTGGAGTGCTGTTCCGAGCGCCCCAGTGCGCGTCCCGGCAAATTTCGTTTTTTTTTTTGCATCAACATGATACGAACATTTTCACGAGTGTGATGAGGCAAAAAAAGCCACGCAGTACTAGTACTGTTCGGATCGTATTCTGGCATGATGGTAGCTGAGGCAAAGCTTCGGAGTTGTTTCAACAGGGCGGTGTCTGTAATATGTTAATCAAGACACGCGCACTGAACCAGCTTTCAGATCAAGACGTAGATATCTATTTCTCCAAGCGATATTTCAATTTATTTAAATTTTCAGGAACGGAAAAATGCGTGCGCTCCGAGCTGTCGCTGAGAGCGCAGTCTCCAGTCTTTAGGTCTAGTGCCACACTGCTAACGGCCTACATGGAGTTTGAAATTGTTTTCTAGCTGCTATAGTTGGCCGCACGGGACAAGAGTTGTGATTTTAGCTATCAAACAGTTGGACCAGTTTCTTGTCGAGAGATGCCAACCAGGTACCGGTAAAGGTGTGAAGGCAAAGGCTGTTCATGTGTCATTGCCAAAGCCATATTCCTGACCTGTCTCACTGTGAAAAAGTAAACGTGTTCACAAAACCTTCATTTTTACTTCGACGTCCATGGCCAAGGTTACACTTTCCGTTGCTCGCGGATGCCAACTTGGCATAAAGACTACACTAGCAACTCGCATTGCTACGCGATGTGTTGCATACGTCATGACGCAATCTTCAATTGCTGCATAGTGCAGGCTTTTTCACTCGCTCTCTTTGGAGCTATCGTTGTCATGAAAATTCGCCTTTGCAGTATTACTTGATACCAATGGGCTGGCATTCGTTCTATTCATACACTTAGGTAACTCGTTGTCTAGCCACGTAGGGGCACACTTTTAGTTTTGAAAACAGATGTATCACTCTCGGAATTCGAAACTAGCAACCGCCGCCTGGCCACAGAGAGGCTCACAGAGCGAGGTGGGAGACAGGGACCAATTACCGCTTCACATCCAGACAAGAGCCACAATAAACGTTACACGCAGAGCTGCAACGGCATCCATATTCACAGAGTTACTCGTGGCTAATTGCGGCTGTGAAATACGTTGCCCAACTATGCAGGCTACAACCATGTGGTGACTTTACGGCCAGGGACACTCAGCGTTTGTGCAGTTCCATTATATTTACACAGCACAGGATACAAACTGCCAGACTGCTTGCTCGAGCTTGACCAGTCTTCATACATGCATACATTGTCAGTTTTATCATGTACGTGTCAACTGTGTAGGTGTGGATACACAGAAGGAAGACTTCCACTGGTTAAAAAGATCAATAAACAGCTGCATGAACGTACATTTTTAACACGTCAATGAAATCTCATGATGAATTACTTTATTCCGGTGCTGGGCATATCGTTACAACAACACTGGCAAACATCTCGTGTAGATCAGAGCTAAAACAGAGAAAACATTCAACTGACATGGAAAATGAAGTAAAGAACTTAGAAGCTAAGTCTTAAATCTGCTGAAAAATATCAGCAAGTGCCCCGCAGTTTTTGTGCTGTAAATATATGCAGGTTAAAACAGTCCGATTAGTTTAGAACCTTAGCCTGCCAACCATGGAGTAAATGGTGGCACTAGGTCATAGCACTATCCACAGGCGGGTGACTTCAATTGCCAACCGTTTCGTTTAAGTTCATCGACCTTGCGTTAGTCACCAAGAAGCTGTGCTCTGGATTGGCTGTCAGTGGAGCTGGCAATGTAGATGATGTAATGTTTCCGTAAATGATATTCTCAGTCATCGAGATTTGATCTTGGTAGTTAGTCGCTGTTGATTTGGTCGTATCAAATCCATCGACATTCTGCAGATTTCGGCGTTTACATTTCTTGCGACGGATTACTATGAGGATCACCATGGCGCACAACAACGCAGCTGTCGCACTGACGCTTATTATTATTGTGCCGTGTTCACCAAAAGGAGATCGGCGATTCCTGGCTAAAGACAAAGAATACATTCGGAGGGAAACAAGAACTGCAATGTTAGCTACCAGTGGAATCTATAAAATTTCCTCTCAGTTGAGTTACAACACAAAAGTAATCTGGAGCTCTCCCTTTACAGAAATGTTACAAAGTTGACTAAGTAGTTTTTGCTTCTCGTCTAGAACTCACGTTTTCCTCTGTTTTTGATATTGACCGTACAGTTAGAACAGGGTGTCGTCGAAACACCAGCAGCAAAGCATTCCCCAGTTTTGTGATAACATTCGTATCCTTGAGTACAGTTACACGTTGATGTGCATGCGGAGTCAAATGCTCCCGACTGACATTTTGCTTGGCGATTTTCTCCAAAATACCCGATAACCGACGAACAGTTACAGACGCCATTTTCGGTCGCACAATGCGTTGTGATGACATGAACAATTTCTGGTGCAGTTTTCGCCCCAAGTGTTGGCTGGACAAACTAAAAAATTGTGTCACAGTTAGAAACCCTCGGTGTATACCTCAACAGTTTAATCGAGCAAACCTCTAGCATAACGCAGCTACCAAACCAACTCACATCCTGAACCCTCAACTAGTTGTATATCATGATGCTGGTACACAGGGAACTGTGAAAAAGTTCTTACCTGAACAGCGTGGCAAAGATCCGCTCCACGTGCCATCTTCTTGACAAGTTCTCTTGAGATTTCCTGTTATCAAATCGTAAAAACACTCAAACGTCACCGTAGATCCGACCGAGAGTCTCCCGACATCTTCTCTGAAGGTGCGGTTCCCATTATCCGGTGTTCCTGGATCACTGCACAGCGGTGGAGCTGGGCAAAATACAGCATGCAAATAATCACATCCATTAGCCAAGATTCCCTTGGAAGCTGAGTAGAGCAGTAGATCTAGAGCAGCTGTGTAATCATCAAGATTATCCAGGAATGCGGGATTTGGTACGGGTTTTCCTTCTACCCCAAAAAAAAGAGTCTAGATCACAAAACGACATATTCCTCCGGCAATTGTCAGATTTGTCTCCGTGTCTCCGGAGGAGGTCACCTGAACCACGCAGACATACCCGATCAATGGGGGTCGCGGAAATCCTGGCCAAAACGTTGTTTTGTAAGCAAAACTGTTCGCTGCAGAAGGAAGAATCCTCCCTATATATCTGAGTAAGTCTAGCAAACTAGCCTTGCAAGCTTTAAGGCATGGAAGTTGAAAAGGACAGTGAAATATAAACTTGGTTTGCACCGCAATAGAAATTAAAAGACTGCGAAGAGAACTGACTGGGCTAATTTCTATTGCTCACTTACATACTACCCACAAGCCAGCCACTCCGATATTGGAAGAAAGATGACATGTGAATGGGATTCCAGAGCATGGCAAATTGAAAGCCACAGGCAAAGGACCTCCGCATTCGTAACCAGCCGCAGTGGGTCGACCTCTATAAGAATTGTCCCAGATAATACCGTTTTCCGGATAAAAGATAATTCCATATGATGTGAGGTTGTCAGCTGCCAGTACGAGTTGAAATGTATTCGCTTTACCCTTGGCAATCAGTGAGAGCAAATGATGAAACCAACCAAATATTTGTATTAGCAAAGCAGGTGGACCACAAACAGTCCCTTAATCTAAGTCTCTCTTTCTCCCTCTCTCCGTCCCTCCGTCGTTCCGTCTCTCCTTCTCTCTCTCTCTCCCTCTCTCTCTCTCTCTCTTTCTCTCTCTCTCTCTCTCTCTCTCTCTCTCTCTCTCTCTCGATCTCTCTGTCTCTCTTGCTGAATCCCACACTCTATATTTGGTATGTCGGACAGCGTGTACCGGCATCAGGTTCGGTGTGAGCAAATATACAACACTCTGGGAATGACTCTTTTCCGGTACCGTTGGATAGATCCTAAAGCTTTTTTTCAGACCGAGAATGTGAGGAATGTGAGGGAAAAGACCGCCAAGCGTTTACGACATTCTTCAAAGAAATTGTCATATCTAAAATAAAAGTGGCCAATCTACAAGTGCTTCCTCCCAAATAGAGCATACCCGGAAATCATTTGACATTGCACCATCTATTTTTTGGACTTCCTGAATATCGTATTCTGTCTTTGGTTATTTGGATTCAAGAAACCTGTCATATCTATCCAAAAGTCGAACTTTTTGTCTGATCTAACCTTTTTGACACCCTGCCACCATATTGATTGTTGCCCGTTTTCGTACTGTTTCCTTTCTGTAATTATGTTATAAGCTTATCATCTGTTGACCTTGCCAACCGACAAGTTAAGGAAAATGTTCTACCACATACTACCCAAAAATCTGGACGGCAATTATTGCATCGCCATTAAAATAGCAGACTCATTAGTAGGATGTTTATTATTTGACCAGCTGCATTTAAAAATCTTAATGAAAATTTTAACGTTTCCTTATTCAATGCAAGTCTGCACAACAACCATGCATCCGAGGTTATGCTCCCATGGCCCAAGAGGTACGCTCCAAAACTGGGCATTGTGAACACATCTCTAGTATTAGCAACTGTCCGAAAGTTGTTAGTTAATCTTATCATAGTTACTAGTCGCTGACCGAGAACTCCCAGAAGGCTGTGACATTGTTCCACGTCACGACCACCAAATACGCGGGAGAAAACTTCGTTGATACATTCCGAGCAGCCAAAAAGGTATGAATTATCTTTGCACTTCTGTTCAGGAGGCTTTCGTCTGCGGAAACGAAGTATGTTACAGAGCCATGACCCCGTTACATATCAACGTCATTAAAGAAAATGGCTAAACGAGCGACTGACGACGAAGAAGGCTGTTCCGAGAGCGAACTATCTCTCCAATTAAGGTCACTGTCTCGACGTCCAAACGTCAACAAGCCATTGCTGTTGATCTGCAAGAAAAGGCACGCTTCAGAAATTTGACAAGCTAAGCCTTGGATTCCATTAGGCTAATAAGTCCATTCGAAAATCATTAAACAGAAACAAAACATTGGCGGCATGTCTACTGCGTAGTAACCGGGTAACAGCTTAACACGTGTTCCTGGTAAGACGAAGACACTGATATAAATCTTGTTACATAGGAACGGACAGTCGTGACAATCGTGCGAAAAGCCAGCAAGGAGGTGCCGGGCTTGGATTGTTTACATTAAAGCGTCTGGCCGGAAGCTAAAGTGCAGGCGATTTTATCCTTTAAGTTAATTTTAAGTTTTAGCTTTCCAGATATCAAAGAAATTCTCGTTGGGCCGAAGATCATGTACCAAGTGGGTATGCGTGACTGGTACGTTGTTGTTTATACAGACAAGAATTAGTTATAACGCACCTTTTCCTGGTCGATCTTGTGCCAGTTCAGACCTGAGGTCTGTTCTAGGTCATGATCAGATCAGACCTGCGGTTAGGTCTGATCTGGACCGTTACCATATTTGGGTTGAAGTTGCAGCACAGACCAACCCGCATGCGGAAGAACACACTGGCATGGGCGCACCTATTTCCTAATACGCTATGGACGATCCTTTATACACATGTAGATACATAAATCCGCTGTAAATGTAGAAACGGGCTTACAAGACTCTGGGACCAATACTGCCATTTGGTTGAGAGACTGGCTCCTCCGGGTCAATCGGAAGAAGACAAATATCCCCGCGTTCACAAGATGTCCCCTACCAAAGTCGTTTGCAATAACTCTTGACGGACTTCCTCTGGGCAAAGTGAACAGCCAGAAGCACCTTGTTCTGCTTCTAACATCTGACATGCGCTGGACTGCGCACCTTGAGCGCATTCTCGGAAAGGTCACTCCGCTGCTTGGAGCACTGCTGCGACAACGTTCCACTTTTAGTAGACGAGCGCTCTCCACCTACTACGACGCTTACATCAGGCCCATCCTTGAGGGCGCGTCGATTGCGTGGCCCTGCCTGCCCCAGCACCTGACGAGCCGACTGGAAACCTTCGAGAGGAAAGCTGCAAAAGTTATTTTACGCATACCTCTGTACACTCCATCTGTTCACGACAATCTTCTGGCAACGATGAACTGGAATACTCTGGAGTCCCGTCGTATATACCGACAAGCTCTCCTGGGCCACAAACTGGCCTGAAGACCGCTCCACCTGATCTCCAGGCACTGTCCTACCCTCAGCAAGCGACCAGCCATGACCTTCGCTCTTTCCGGCATTTTGTCCTCCCCACGCCCAAAACCGCACTCTATCTTTATCATCATCATCATCATCATCATCATCATTATTATTATTATTATTATTTAAATGATTCCCTACAGGGCTGGGAGCCCTGATCGAGGGATCTCCATTGCAGAAGAAAGAAAAGGTACTGACATAAAACAAGAGGAGAGAAACGACAGCTTATTGAGGGACAGTTGGGAAAGAGAAGAGGACACCCAACATCGCATATCGGAGAGTCCATATTATGTACAGTTGTTATGGAGGAATGTCCATGTCGGTAACGACCAATACTCTTGCACAGCTTTCTTGAACCGGCTTTTTGACTGTATACACTGGATAAAGTGAGGGAGAGAGTTGCAAAGGATCGAGGAGGAAGGAAAGAAGGAATGACGGTATCGTGTTGTAGAGATTTTAGAAATAAGGAGCTAGTTAGGTTTACGGTGGCTGTATGATGATGTTGCTTCGACAGTTGGAAACAGGCACTCGGACATTGGCCTTGGCGACAGTGAATTTCTCGCTAATTGCAACTGCACGGAGTGAAGCAGTCTGACGCACTGTGTGGTTCGACGCCAGCGAAGTGATGGCCACTTTAAAGATCGAAGGAGTTCGCACTTAGGCGTCGTCCACGATGCTTTTAAAACGTTACGTGCCACGCTCGCCTGGATGCGTTCTAAAGTCATAGACTGCTGAGCAGAAGCGGCAAAATGGCATACCGAACTGCAGTATTCAAGCGTCGGACGAACGTAATACAGGTAAGGTTTTGTAGTGACTAGCACAGGAAGATTGCGAGACATGTATCTCAGTAAGCCTGCACGACGCGAACCATTGGCAATTACCTGGTCGAGATGCTCATTCCAACGAAGATCAGATGTGAGTGTGACCCCTAGATGTTTGTGGCTGCTGACCGCCAACTGAGCAGAATTGGTGTTCCTTCGAGTGCTAAGCTCGCTGATCGGCCTATCGGCAGTATGGACGTTTTCGCAGTGCCGGAATTTTCCCTTCCATTGGTACGCCTAGGAGGCCACCGTTGATATGGATTATTGAAGGGATCGAGCTCCCTTTGCCGGACTGGCGGATTGGCAAGAACAGTGAAGAAGGGCGTCATCAGCGTACAGGTCTGTCGGAGAAGGGGCACAGAGGGGAAGGTCATTGATGAAAACGAGGAAAAGCACAGGGCCAAGGTGCGATCCCTGAGGTACTTCAGTGGTAATGCATTGGGTTCCTAACTACGTTGAGCCAACTCGGACTTTCAAGAAGCGACCGGAAAGAGAGTCTTATATCCACGGAAGAGAGCAAGATTGTATTCCACATAAGCCTAGCTTGTAGAGCAGTCCCGTGTGCCACACTTTGTCAAAGGCTTTTGTGAAAACCCATAAAGGCAGCAAGAACACTTTTCTGTCGGTCAAGAGCTCTGAGCCAGCGATCAATTATAATATGTGATAGTTGAAGAATGGTTGAGCGATACGGGAGAAACCCGAATTGGTGATGTGAGATCGAGTTCTGTTTGACAAGGTATTTGAGTAAAGCTGTGGTTTGAAGAAAGTCAAAAACTTTGCCGATGTCAGGAAGTAGGGATAGAGGCCGACAGTTTTTTTTTTGGAGGGGTCGTTCCGGATGCCCCTTTGTTTGTATAGAGGAATGACTGTGGTAATCTTCCACTCGTCAAGAAAGGCAGCATGTGTGGAGTGAGAGGTTGAAGATGTAGATTATGGAGGGAGCTATGATCGTGGCAGTTTCACGTAGAATCCGGTTTGGGATGATAGAACCGTATGACTTGAACTGGGAGAGTTTCTGTAGCTGTTTAAAAACAGAGCGCGAAGTGATAGGAGGACACTGGAAGAGAGGGTCTGGAGAGGATAGGGTGGTCTGCATGTAGATGACGTGCGTGCCGGATCAGGCGAGAAACACTGGAGAGCAAAAAATGATGCTAAAAGATTGGCTTTGGCAGAATCGGTAGACGCAGTGGTAGAGTTGTAAGCCAGAGTTGAAACTTCCGTCTTCGGAATTGCGACCCAGGAAATTAAAGAGTTTTGGCTTTACGCCACCAAAGATGACTTCCTTCTGTTTCAACTTCAATCTGACCATGAGCTCGTTTGAGAAAGCGCTTCTTGGCTTGCGAAAATTCTCCATTGCAGTGGTTCCGAAAGGACGTATAGGCAGCCCAGGTTAGAGGGGCGGGATAGGCTTTATGGGAACGAAAAAGGCGATGTTTTTTCTTGGATAGTTTATAGAGGCATGCGCAGGACGTCATCAACAAATGTTATTTTTTTCGGACGGATAGTCACGGTACGGTATGGAACGCACCGATACAGGACAGAGGTGAGGAGGTCATCCCAAATACGCCAAGCAATGTTTACATTATCTGTTCCCTGTATAGCTTCAAAGAGTGGAGTGGTGGGTAAAGCTGAGCGCAGTCTCGGCCAGTCCGCATGGCTGTAGTCGAATAATCCAATGGATTTTCTCCAGGAAATGGGTGGTGAGGTGCGAATCTTCACGGAGACACAACAGTGGTCCGAAAGCGGGTAACTGACGGTGATACTGTCGATGTGGTCTGGTCTGTTGGTAGCTAGAAAGTCAAGGGATCAGACTTAACCAGCAACTTTCAATAACTTACCACACTCCCTTCAGTCTGAAACTAAATCACAAAAACTTAAACAAGAAGCGGAGAGTCAGCTTCTCACATACCAATATGCTTGCACTAAACATGTTAGAACCTAAATAAGCACATCCACACGTACACAACAGTCTTTTCCCACAATTTCAACTTGTAAGCTTACATAGCCTTGTGCTTGTATAAGCTGTAATGGCTTTCTGCAAGTTTAATAAATGAAATGAAATGAAATCCACGAGCATAGCATCTGATTATGGATGAAATAAATTTTCACTTGAAGCATACAGAACTGATCGTTTGAAATCCTCATGAGGAACAACACTAAGACACACTAAGTCTCTGGGGTCATCGGGAAGGTCATACTCGTTGTAACCACTTGCTCAGGCCATTTTCTTTCTTGTATCTTGCGAACTAAACATTGGATGCAGACAGCACAGAAACCTACTCAGCACTGGTAAGGGTACTGAGTCGTTCACTAGGAAAGCCTTCGACTAAGAATGCCTCCTCTGCAGCTGCTTCCCGACGTCTTAACGCGCGCGTGCGCTTCGGATCCATAACTAGTGTACTATTCACCAACTCCCTTGGCGAACACGCCGCTATAGCATTCCGATGTCTATGCCTACAGTGCAGTCTCAGGCAGAAGACGAAGCATGGCATTAAACTGGTAACGGTGGTTCAGGTGAGGCTTAGAGTAAAGACGAGCACTTTCAGGTGGTCAAAATACTTCAAATGATCATGCACGAAACTCAGGTGGTCTATGTCTGATAACACCCTCACTCGTCGGTAGTTATCCCATACTTTTTACATGATTATAAGTATGAAATATTGTCATTATTACATTCCTAAGTTTTCATCATCACAACCCTTTTTTTAGAAATCAGAACCAAAGTACGAGTGGAGTTCAACAGTACTCTATCCAAATCTCATATCTGCTGGTCTAGGGGTAGCTTTGGCTTTTCCGCCTCTCCAAAATTTGGGCTTGCTCCTCTTTCCAGTTTCACTTTTTTCTTGATTTTACTGTTTCCCTAATGTTAGAAAGTTAATATCTGAACTACACTTCAGCCAACGTCCCTCTTCTCGTCCTGGTCTCTCATCATCTGCTTCGCTCTTCCAACTACTCTGCCAACATCAACCTCTCCGGCGTTCCTGTGTTCTCCGCTTGTCTGCCTAATCTGGTTTTCTGCTGCCCGGCGCTACTACTATTTGCATCATCGAACTGTAGATTCTCAACTCTTCACCGTGACTGCTCGACTGTGTTTTCGTCGCCTGTTCTTCATCTGGAATCATCTTCCTCTTCAACTCTCTTCATCTTCACTTGCCTGTCTCCTTCTCCTGTTTCTGGTCAACTCAACTTGAATATCTAAAAAGCCGCCGCCTTCATCGCCTACACCCTACTAAACTACGCTATACGTCTACTGACAGTATTCAAGTACCGCCCGTTTAGCCGCCGCATTCATCACCTGGACCTCACCCTTTCGGCCACACCAAACAGCTTAAGTCTTTACCATCGCAGAACCCTGTTTACCTCTCACCTACGCTTCTTCTCAACTGCCGCCACCATTCTCCAAGCATCCTTCTCGTCGTAACTTCTGCCTTCTCTGCAGCTGCGTCACTATCACATCTCGTCGCTTCTTGTTTCTTCAAGCTAAGACCTCTCCTCTCTAAATCCTCTGTTTCTTCT
>JAOWAW010170620.1:0-14137 GCA_028565695.1 Nicola tetela
TGTGTGTGTGTGTGTGTGTGTGTGTGTGTGTGTGTGTGTGTGCATGTGTGTGTGTGTGCGCACATGTGCGTGTGTATGTTTTCCTCAACCTGTATAGGGTGCAGAATGACATGCAATAGTGAGCAAAAAACTAAAAAATGCACTGTGATTATCTCCAAGGTGCTTTCTGAACCAATGACTGCATGTAGGAGAATCTTTTGTGAAGCTCCTATAAAGAGAGAGGCTTGTCACAAGACATAATGTCCTCAATTCAGCTAGGATGTTGAAGAGTTTGAAATGTTTTGAGATAGTTCATAACGAGTGGCGCCAGCGCATGGAACCCTCGCAGGCCCTTCCTATGTATTGTAGACACAGGGGAAAACATAGTCACTGTGGCCAAGAAATATCGATGTTAGAATCATGAGTCTACAGGAAACATGAATATGGGACGGACAACAGATCTACGGGCATGCATTGTCCATTTGCAATGTCTTGATCGAAGTAATACTACATCTAGTGCGTTTGTTACTGTTGCCAAGAGCGTATGCCGTACAACCTTGTATGATTTTAGTGAGAAGCCATGATTTCAAAGAAGAAAGCACCACCAACTGTAAAGGACGGTTGAGCGAAGAACAACCCTTCCTCACATGACGGCCCCAAAGCTTCATAATTTTATCAAGTAAGTATATACATGTACCAGTATTTTGTCAAAACATCACACTTCACCAGCACAAATATGAATTTCTTTGGTAGCGTTTCGGTTGGTCAGCTCCAATCTTTGGCAGGCAAATATAATCCTTGAACAATTCATGCAAACGATGATATTGATTCACTTGTCATTGGTTGCTGAGTCACCCAGCCCAACCTCTATCGACAGATGTATCAACTGACGCATTTATGTAAACATCACAAAGCATCTTGGTCATGACATGTACATCAACATGTGCATCTTGTTTTCGAAGAAGAAAGCACCACCAACTGTAAAAATAACAGCTGCAGCAAAGAACAACCCTTCCTCACTCCCCGGCCCCAAAACTTAGTACTTTCATTGGATAAGTATATACTGGTATTTTGTCAAAACAAACTTCACTCTTCACCAGTGTAAATTTAAATTTGTTTGGCGATGTTTCGGTTGGTCAGCTCCAATCTTCGTCAAGCGAACTTGATAACCCTTTGACAATTCATGCAAACGAAGATATCAATTCGCTCATCATCAGTTGGTGAGTTGCCCAGCCCAACCTCTATCAACAGATGTATCGACTGACATGCTCACATCACGAATCAGCTCACTCATCACATGTAGGCCTACATTAACAGGTGCATCACCAGGCTTGTTGCTACATACGCATCACAACTTGGTGAGTTCCAATGCAAAGCCTTGCAAAATGTCTTGGGTTGTCACACGCCCTGTGACAACCCAAGACAGTTGCCAAGAGAGAACGTAGGCACTCAGTTGGGCACTCTGTTCAAACTACGTAATTGGGAGGGGGTGAATTGTGGCCCCCATAAAACGTAGCCCTGTGACGAACTCTCACACATGCACGCGCGCAATAATATCTGTGGGAACCCCTCTCCAGTCCCTAGCGGGCCTGACTTGGGTTAATAAACGTCAAACTATACATGTGTGTCTTCAGTGGAGTAGAATGTAAGAACTAGACTGAATCCTTACCAGGAGCTGAGTGCTAAGAAGTCATCTGTTATGATTGTGAAGAAAAAAAACATGATTATATAGAACATACATACCAGCCATGTGACGTATATCTGCTGATTAGTCTGGATTATGTGTGACAATTGGATTTGAATGGCATCACTAATCACCAGACCTGGTATCAGCAGTAACAAGGTAAATCATTGAATCTCATGGCATTCTCGTGTTTTCTTTTCTCACTCATTGCAGTATGTCTTTTCAGCGTCAGAGTTCCCAAGTTGTCTGCCTATTCCTCAGCATATTGAGATGAGCTTCCTGCCAGCACCTCCAAGGTGGCTCTACTTCTGCTGCCTTGATGCACCAACATCAGTTGGCGGTGAGACATCACTCTGTGACTTCCGCAAAGTCTTCAAAGACCTTAGTCCAGACTTCAAGCAACGAATGTACAAGAAAAAGGTGAGGTGGTTTCAGCAAACATGTCAGCCCAAATTTTGTTCATGTCATTGAGATTGTTTTACAGGAAATTTAATGTGGCTTTGTTGGTGTGTTGATCATTGTTCTCATTGTTGAGTCAGCAGTCAAATTTTTGGTATTTCAAAGTCAACTGAGAAGAGTTTTTTTGCCTGCATTTCCCTTTGGCTTGCTCTTGATAGTGTGAGAATCGAGTGGCTTTCCTCATGTTGCCAGGCTGGTGCTACTTCTGCACCTGATGGTTTGTCCATTTTCTTTGCCTCTTTGTCATGGTGTAGGGAAGATGGTTGAGAACCTTGAGATGATTCTGCTCTTCCCTGTGATTTCACCTTCAGTTTGTTTTGTTTTTCCCCATCTGCAGCTGACGTATATTCGAAACTATCACCGCAAGACAGTGTCTTTCCGGCCAGACATGACGCAAGTCAAGGGTTGGGAAGACTTGTTTGGTGTCGAGGAGAAGAAGCTCGTTGAAGAAGATGTGCAAAACGATGAGTTGACACTGAAATGGCATGACGAGGACCGACTCACTCTGAGCAACACGGCTGAACCATTTCAGCTTCATCCAGACACTGGAGATCCACTCTGGTGCTCTCATCTCCAGGTAAGATTGTAAACAGCTACCTGTTCGTTTTTTTCTTGGGAAAAAAACACTTACCTTTTACATATTCTTGCTATTCTTATCTTGAAGCGCTCATTAGGCTAAGTAGGAATCTCTTATTTGTGAAGTAACACTCAGTCTTATTAGAGGAGGGAAATAACCAGTGTGTACTAGAAGAAGGTGGTTGTATATATTGACTGGGGTCAAAGTGGAAGCATTAATGTGGCAGCAGGCAGAAAAATTGTTCATTGAAGCATGCATGCTTAACAGTGATGTCATCCCTCAAGTGGTCTGCATGAATGTTTTTGAGTTATTGACAAAAAATACATCATTCAAACTGTCTCTAGTAGATGGCAATGTGATGAGTTAAAAATATTGCCAATTTGTACATTTCCTGCTTGTTGAAGGAAGTGTGTGTTACTGTACACAGAACCCTTCTGTAGCCTTCTGCCTTAAATTCAGTGCCTCAAGAAAGTTTGCTTATTTCAGCTTATCTCACCAGAATCCACCTACAGCTGTGACCTGCGTTTGAAATTGTTTAAAAGCATTTGCCTTCTTGGCGGTGCGTTTCATAGGGCAAAAACAGATGACTTTGTGATGTGTGAGCTGTATGCGAAGCCCAGGATTTGTATCATGCAGCTGCATGGTGGGCTTGTACCAAAAAGTGTGGTTGGGTGCATTTCTTAGCTCATCTCTTACCTAAAGTGAATCTGATGTAGCTAAAAATGTTCACAGTTTTAGTTGAATACCTGATCTAGAAAACAACACTAAAGCTGTATATTCTTGAAAAGGGTGGGCCTACTATTTCCTATGTATTCAGTGATAAATGTAAACTACTATAGAAATTTGGTGGTTCCACTTGTTCAATAGGTCCTAGGTTGAACATCAAGAAATCTTGGTGCCGTTTTCACAGAATAAATGGCTAATTACAAATCTCAGTTTGATGATGCCATCTGGTGAGCTGCTGTAGTTTAAGGTGGCATGCGCAGGACAGGTTTTTCTATAGAAGTTCTAAACCACCACAGTACTTTTATGGGAAAACCCTTCCTGAATAAGGAAATGGAAGAAAATAGCAACATCATATGGTTTACTTTTTCCAGATGCCTCTGATGGAACAGAACTTTGCATTCGATTTGCACAAGTCCACCTGCCTCCTCTGGCAGGTAACAAATGAGTCCCATTCAAAACCGCTTAAAATGTTATCTAGTGTTTCTCTCAACCAGTTTCAGGTTGAATGAATGAGCTGAATGTTGGCATCATTTCTGTAAATGCAAGGAAAACAGAAGTCCAATTTTCACGTAACTTTGCAGAAAAGACAGTTTTTCTCCAAAACGTCCTGGAGAAATGTAGAGTGTGACACTTAGCACCAGGAGAGGTAGAGCATCCAGAAAATGTATTATATTACAATAAGCTTTATGGACAGTTTTGTCAGCAAAAGTCAATCTGTACGTACAGCACCAAGTGCTACAACTAGTTTTACCTTACTACAGGCTAAAATGGCATGTCTTATGTAGACTGCTGACAGACTTTGACCTCTTATAGGCAGTGACCACCGGAGCCTGGCCAGCTGCACATGGGCATGTGCTGTACGTGCACTTTCTTGTCCTCCAAGTTCCACCTTAAGAGGGTTCTAAAATCAAATTTTCAATCACAATCTCTCTCTGCCTACACAAGGATCGATCGAGTCTCTCGGTGGTTTTTTTTACCTAAGGCTGCTTTGGGCTGTATGCTTTCCATTGATGTGATGTGAACTTGGATTTTTTGTGTGGTTTCAAATTTCATACGATGGATGGGACCCTTTAACTCAACTAGCGGGTAGTCAACAGAAAGTAGTCAATAAGCAGCTGGAACATTTCAAAAAATATCTTCACGTTTTTTGGTTCTGTAAACAACTTTTCCCCAAAGTGTGACTTTTTGTAATGAATGATTTCTGTTGGTACAGTAAATGTTTCTTTATGGAGCAGGACAATCATTGACACTGTGTTCTGTAGCATGTGATAACAGTATAGACAACTCAGCACATTGTCTGAGCTGTCCTTCACACGTCTTTTGCGCATTTTTCCCTCTTTGATGTGATGTCTCCAGGTCTTCCACGTTCGCATGCTGGCAAATGAGCTTCGTTGTGCTGCCTCTCGCACAGGCAACTGGTTCCAGATCTTTTTGTCCTGGTTTTTGATTTTCTTTGCATGGATAATGTTGATCGTCAAGGGAGGAAGAAACCTAGGCTGGCACACAACATATGGCGACGGAGAAGAGATCTCCACCGTTGATCAAGATCACCTGCAGGACACGATCTGGAAGAACCTTGTGTTTGACCGGTGGCAGCTTGGCGATCTGTTGATGATTGACAACTGCGGTGTGTCACACGGCCGACAGGTACGCATTTGAGAATGCAGTCTGCCCTAGTGTTGTGTAAAAGTATATTTCAAAACACAAACTGGCAGACTTTGATTCAATTGTCTGCTTAGCTGAGAACAACAAGAAATAGTTTTATCTTTCATCTGGGAAAAATATGGGATTTTTGCAGGCAAGGCTCTATTTGTGAATGCCCAGGTACCTGTTTGGCTGCAATATTTTATGCTGATAAAAAAAAGTACTGTAAAACTATAAGATTTCATTGTGTGAAAATTTCAGCAAAATACAGCTTTTGACATTTCAGCAGCGATTTATTTTCGCCATGGGTGGGAGGTCATTATCAGAATTTGAAGTCCAAGGTGACAAAGCTCTTTGAAGGAGGTGAAAAAATTGTAGAAAGCCATCCAGAAAAGCAGATGGTCCTGTGAAAGTGGCATATACTGAGTCATAGGTATGTTGTGCACTGGAACGCACTGGCACCTGTATGAAGATTGTGGTGGTGACAATTTTCAGTGGAGATTAAATTTCATCATTTGGGGCTGGTACCAATTATAACCGACATTAAATACCTGCCGAAATATTGTAGTTTAACAATATACTTCAAGCTCTTCTATGCCTGAGGCAATTCATCAAACATGCATATGGTTTGCAGTGAAGACCAAATGTTCAGTCTACTACCACCTAAGTACACAATGCATCTTAAGCAGTCATTTCAGCAGTTTTGGGATGCTGACTCTTGGTTAGCGGATTAAATTTAATCTTTGGAAGTAATTCAGCCTCATGAACAATCCAAATTGTTAGTTCGTGTCTGCCCCCACTGTTTGTGCAAGCTAGGGTGGAGACCTTGCTTTTGTCAATGGTGCAAGCCTGTTTGAGAGGGATTCCACAGCACCACTCAATCAGTCATGCAAGAAGGGTGGAGTGGTCAATAAATTGCTTGATACTACTGAGTATGGGTGATGAGTATTGAGTGAGTGTTACATTGGTGGTAGAATTGGCCTCTCTTTATGCTGGTATAGACTGACACAGTCATCAGGCAAGGTCCTGAAATACTAAATGAGAGCATACATGCACTTATCTGTTTTTTTTGTGTGTGAACAGTTGCTGCCCTGCTCTTGGTCATGGTTATTCAGAGAGTCTTGCTATAGAAGCCTGCCTTGAATTTGGGGAACCCATAATTAATAGACAAGGTTCTGAAGTGTTGTGATGCTCACATCTAAGTAAACCTGTTGGTGTTATTATTGTTCCTTTTAGAAAGGGTTGTCTCCCGTGTAATGAACTATATGTATCTTTTTTTTTTTGGTGTTTTGGCTCTCAGCCATACACCGGAAAACGCAAGATAGTTGTCAGCTGGTCAGAACCACATCGCAAGCAAAACTTGCCAATCAAAGAACTGGAAATGTAATGTCATATCAATGGAAAAGTGATGTCATACCTATTCTGGAAGAGCAACTCATTCAAGCTTGGTGGAGGTGCAATGGAGGTCATTACATCCATTTAATTTAGTTCTACATCATGCTGTTGAAAATGATATTCCTCCAAATGTATGGCTAAATCTCAATGGATAGTTATGTTCATTAATTTTCCAGCAAAAGCTTCACAATTTATTTCATTACAATTTGAGTTTTGTTCTCTGATATTTCCCTGATGCCAGAAGTTTTGAGATTTTATAGTTGTCATACCTTCTGTTTTTAACAGATTTTCATACGTGTTTTTTGTTTTAATTAACCCATGAAGAACACCGCATGCTATTGTGAACAATTGACATTCTCAACATGATTTTGTGGAAGAAAATTTCCGAAAAAGAAAACAGATCCATGAACTGTGCCAGAGTGAGTTGTGTGAACAATGTGCTCTGGCTATGAGCTATGATTGAAAACAAAAAAGACTGACTGTGCTACACAGACTGCTAAGAACTCGACCTCATCCTGTCGCTGGATGTTTCTTTCAATCATCACCAGAAGTTGCATCAGAGTACCGAGCCATTACTGATAAAACCAAAACAACTTCTCTCCCCTGCAGTCCTTAGTAGTCCTGTACTCACTCAAAGCTCTTCTACGTCTCCTCCATCATGTTATGTGGAACTCTGACGTTTCAACTCTACCAGACTTTATTCAATCCAATATGATTGAATCCATCAACTTGAAACACCGGAAAGCAATTCAGTGAACAGTAGTCTACTGGTTACAATACAAATATGGTACTGACATCGGTGTACAAAGACTATTATTGCACTGCTAAACACCAATTAATCTTCTATGTTTGACGTCGACAGCTTTGTTTCCTATTATCAACTCGATCTGTAGTTCTCTTTTTTAAGTTTTTTTTCTCTCTCTCTGAGACTCTCCTTCCCGGGCATGCTTCTCTCTCAGACCCTCTATTGAGACCCCCTCAATCAGTAATATTTAAGTCTGGGAATCCCGACAAATCGCGCAGTGGCACTCGATCTTCTAACGTGATTCAGGCTGGCACATGCAATTTTTATTTATTTATTTTTTTAAGACTTGAAATCGAAGAAGACGTTTCTCTAGCATACAGAACGAAACGAAGGTGTGCCGTCACGTTTCGGGAAGGTTTCCCCTTCCCTTCATCAGGCGGCGACAGGGACAAGGGAAGACCTTCCCGAAACGGCGCGCCTTCGTTTCGTTCTCTTTACCATGGTTTATGGAGTGCGAGTTGAAGTAAATTCTTGGATTTGAATAATCATGATACCCTTAGCCTATCTCTATATCAAGACTTATTTGCAAATTGACCTACTTATTTGCAAATTGACCAAAATTACGCGATCGCACAGGCGCTGAACGTCGGTGTTGGCAATCGCCGTAAAAGCGACTTGGACTTTGGAGTTGGAGTTGTTATTGAATTGGCTGATCGTGGCTTGGACAAGCTCTAAGACTGCACTGTCGATCTCTTCGATCTTCTGCATATCTGAGTCTTGACGGCACTCCCACGCCACGCCAACTAAAAACCGACCGCAGTTTCACAGTCCATGAATGTTGCTGTAACTAGCAGCGCGAAGAGCTAGCGAGGATAAACCTCGGGGAATCTCGTACATCTAGGGAAGACGGTTTCCAGACCAAGAGCTCGGGCCAAGAAGTTCGCTGGCGTTGGGAATTCAGGAGACATAAGATTGGCAGTTGCTGTCTGTCTCTCAACCTGTTGGACAAAAACTTTGAGAGCTGGCATGGGTTGACATTTGCTTCGTAGTATGGTGTGCTTTCGACTTTTATGTAGTTCACATGGAACAGTTGGACGCTGAGCGGAAGGCTTCCACACGCCGAGCTGTGCGTGTTCATGCGGCGACTTCGGGTGAGTTTTCCGGAGGACTCCTCCGAAACCTCGTATTGCGTTTACATTCCCATTGTACACTCCGGTGGTGAATGTGCTTCTTGCATTAGACGGTCGGAGGAGATGCTTGCTGACTTTCGACTCTGCGTCGGAGAAATTCGAGGACTTGCGAACACGGCTTGCAAGCGAATTGTCGCTCGACACGTGAGTGTGGACTCTTGTACGTCATCATGAACAAAAGTTTACTATAATAGTATTCGATTTCCCGGCAGCTACCACAATAAATCACACTTCCTGTCCGCCAACTCAGAATCTGACAGAGAAGAATGTTCGTGCTTTGCTACTGTGATTTATTGGCCACGAGCCAATGTAGGTACATTGTGTGGAGGCTGAGGATAGCGGTAGCCCAAGGCCAGTGAAACAATGTCAGTCTTGTCTGCTGACAAAGGGCTTACTTGAAGAAAAAGGACAGTGTCACCATGTGCATGCGTGCGTGTCTGTGTGCGTCCGGGCATGCGTGCGTATGTATGTCAATTAAAGACTTGCCTTCATGTCAGATAAGCACTTCACGAGCAAAGACGGAGAGGCATGCACAAAGGACGAACAAAATGATCCAATCAAGCAGCATCATGCAGTCTAGACTCTAGAAGAATCAGTGGGAATCAGATTCCAAGTATGACTAATCAAGAGTCCATTAGTTGTGCGTGCGTGCGCGGGTGTGTTTACAACTGCCCTGTGCACTCCTGTGCGTAATGTAGAAGGCGACCGGTCTGATCTTCAACAACTTATACATTTACACAATCTTCTGATAGAGCTACCAACAGTGAAGAGTCTCTTTGAATAGTTATGATATTCGACTGGAAATTTATGTTGTGAGTGGTATGCCCTTTGAGATGATGGGCCTACTATAAAGGGCTGCATTATTTCCATCGTGCAGACAAACTTTCTCTGTTCAACTTCACATCCTGATACCTGGGGTGCAGTTTCAACCAAGCAACTAAGCTGTTTCTTGTGTACATGGGTTAGGGGGATGTAACAAGGGCTGTTGTAGGCCACGGAGTTGGTGTGCTGACCTGTTGCTGAATTATAACGCAGCCTAGTTGCTCATCACTCTTGCTGCTTATCGCCTTTTGCACGTGAATCATTGGATCATTGGGCAGTCTGTCCATGTTATAAAGTATGTAAGTGAACCGGTGAAAATTTTGCCTTGAAATGAATTTCCCTTTTATGTATAATGTAATAACATAATTTTCTCTTGAAAAGGCAAATTTGCCTTAAAATGAATTTTCCCGTACTCCTGCTTGCTTTACTGTGCTTGGCTACTCAGTACATATATACAGTATTTTCCCTACAAGGCAAAAGAGGCTGGCACAACAGATTGTCACGTACCTTGCTTGCGGTTTCTCACCAGTTAGCACATGTGACACTATAGCAAAGACAAAGCAAAGACAAATGCCTCAGTGGGACCAACAAGAACCTCGGTCATAACGAAATTTATGCTACAGCAATTTTACATTACAAGTGGCGCATGCACATGGAACACTTGCTGACCCTATCTACCTAAGATTCTTGAGCCCTTGGTGAAAGAAAATTTTCATTGGGACCTTACCAGGAAAGAGCAGCACTAGTGCGAGGAACGGAGATATGGGACAGGCACAGCCTCATGGTCAGACTATAGAGACAAGTTGACCATGTTGAGAGGTGTTTGAGTTTTGATACAGGTGGCATGCTTGAGACCCGTACTTAATACCTACTGTACGCTACTGTATAATAGGTACTCAGTATGTGTAACACAGTTGCTTGTCTAGTAGTAGCTTCGTCTTGTCCTTTGTGTGTGATGTGCTTGCTGTTGTGAAGACAAACCTTTATTGACACTCACTCCTCACTCACTTACTCATTCACACACACACGCACACGCGCGTGCGCATGCACACACACACACACGTGCCCAATCATCACTGAAGGGACCCATCACCAGTCCCTGGTGGACCTCATGTGGATAATAACACATTTTCTGCATACATTTTGAATGGTGCTCAGTGGACTGTGACAAGATATATGTAACAGCAAAGTTTACTATGCAACGTGGGTCGTTATAGCTGGGCTAGATTGTATTTACTGTGGTGAGGGCAAGTCTTAATTAATATGTGTTTGCATTCATGCCCAGTTGTTGGTGTTTCCGCTGATCCTCAGTATGCGTATGCCTCATCATTTAAGTGGATACACTGGCTTTCACTGCACAAAGGAAAACAAAGCTGGAAGAAAACCAGGTGTTACATACTTACTGACACGTTCACTATAATGATGTGACGAAAGTTGTCAAAACCCAATCCAGTAAGAATGAATTTGCATTATATAATCAGCTCATTGTTGTCTTTGATTTATGGAACAAGAATGAGAATAAGGTCAGGGACACATTACTGCATCTGATATAGGTTTTGTTGGAAGTTGGTCACATGCACTAAGATTAGAGAGTATGGAAAGCTGATCTGTATTCAGTCCAGATCCTCAATAACCATATTTATCTGCAATTGTCTTTCCACAAATTGGCAAACAGTGCAATATGTGTTCGCAATGCTGCAAGGGAGAGAACTGTATGTGGGAGTGTACGTGTGTAGGTGTGCGTGATTTACTAGCTGAGTTTTCCCGCTGCTCGTAGCTTAATATTGTGAAATGCTATGTTTCTAGATACGTTTTAGGCTGTATTTGGTGCTACAGGCTCTCTGGAACATTTTTTTTTGCTATAAAATGGCATACAACCAACTGATCTCATTCTATACATTGCATGCTCCGAATGCTTTCCTCTTCTACTTTCTGTTCCCTTTGTGTGCAGGGATTTTGTGTGCACATACAGCACGAGTCCAGGCTTCTTAAAGAGCCCGACCAAATGTCCATATCGCCAGCAGGAGCTTTCATCCGACCTGGAGCTGAGTTGCGCAGTGCTAACTGCCACAGATACAGAGGACGGTGCATTGTTCATCAAAACTCATCGACAATGGTCAGGTAAAACACAGCAACGATCTTGGATTATTTTAGTTCTGTTTGGAACAGATTGTGCACATTTCTGCTTGAAAGCGAAGTTTTCAGTAGCTCTCAACAAACTGGCAGCTTCTTTTTCTATCCCCTTCTTTTTTGTCTGGTAATCCTGTGGTTGTTTTAATTTGTCCTTTTTCCTTTTTGTTCCTTTCTCCTTGCTGTTTATAGTTACTGATTGCTGGGGATGGATAGACTTTGATTTTGTACTTTTTCAAAATTGCAGTGGTGTGTTCTAAAGTGGTACGTGTACTTGGAGTAGAGGAGCAATATAGAAAGAGACCGTGTGACTCAGAATATCAAGGTCAAACGTTTTCTCGTCTTTCACGGCCAGAATGTGCACAGTGGGTGTTGAACCTGTGGTGACAGCACCCTGTCAGTTGATGTCAGTTTGCCACTGTAGTGATGTGAATCTAGTTCTCTTATGTCTTTCCTGATTGGTGAAAGACGGGTAGAGTTTTGAGTGAATTGTCTTCAAAGCTGAAGGGGTCTTGTTTTTTTTGTTTGTTTGTTTTTTTTTAAATTATTGCAGGTAGTCTCTCCGGTCTGACACGGCATCGCAACCTCCAGTCGCGGGGCACTTTTCAGGCCGACTGGGATTTACTGGAAGAAACGAAAGATGTTGTACGTTTGTGGCAGCAGCTGCCTTCAGTTGCTGAGGTGCCATTTGCACGTATTCTTCGTGCTGAGCAACGCCGGTCACTAGGGCAACTGGCTCGAACGTTCCATGGTTTGCAGAATCGTCTGCCTCTTCAAGAGTTTGAATGGGCTCACTTCCTTGACCGACAACGACGATTGGTGCGTGAAGCTGACCTTCGCCTTCGTGTTTATCATGGCGGCATCCAGCCATCATTAAGGCCAATTGTTTGGCGGCATCTGCTGTATGTCTTTCCTCCAATGATGACTGGGGATGAGAGACATGAGTTCTTGGCATATCAGCGTGAGGAGTACAGGCGATTACGCAGCGCATGGCAAAACATCCAGGAGTATTCGTCCGAGACGAGTCTCCTTTTGACCTGTGTCCGCAACGATGTCGCACGTACAGATCGGGTGTTGCCATTCTTTGCTGGAGATGACAACCCCCATCTGGATGCTCTGTTCAATGTTCTGGTCACATTTGCACTGAACTGTCCTGAGATTTCCTACCTGCAAGGATTAAATGACATTGCAGCTATCTTCCTTATGATTTACAATGGCATGGAGGCAGACACATACATCATCTTCCACAGCTTCATGCGAGTGGCGCGGTCACTGTACACCCCTGATGGTCTTGCTCTAAAATTTGCTCATCTTAAAGCACTGCTTCATCGCTTTGATGCACCCTTTTTTGACTATCTAGCTGGATGCAATTCGCATGATTTGCTCTTCTGCTATCGCTGGCTGCTTCTTGAGATGAAGCGAGAGTTCTCACTATCTGATGCAATGAGGGTGATGGAGGTGATGTGGAGTACGATCTCACCACCAGCGGAGTACACCGCCCACTTACAGGAGGTGATGAGCAGTGGCTTTGGGAGCATGCATAGCAGCTTTGGAGCGATGAGCATTGTCTCACAAAGTGACAATCAGTGGCAGGATGGAGGTGATGAGGGAGCAATACAGAGTGGCTTTGTGAGTTCACCAGGGGAAGAAGTAGCAGAAATTGACCTTAGTGACACATGGACTATAATCGACTACATTCCTCCTGCTGTTCCAGAGCACTCAGCAGCCATTGCCACTTCTCGTGTTGATACTAGCCTGGTTGAGGTTGGCCAAGCTGCAGTGAGAAGTGCTCATGCATCAGAGAGTTCGCCACCCAATGCCTCTTTTGACAAACTAGAGAGATCGAAAAGCTTGCCTTCTGCTCTGACAGTCAGAGCTGCAAGCTACAAAGAGCAGCTTAGTACATGTAGTGATGATCCCATTTTTGGAGGCAAGTCATCTCCTGTTGACGAACAAAGTAGCTCCCGCCATCTTCTTGCTTTTCCAACAAACTCACCGGTTACTGGTAGCTGGGAGAATATCAGCTCGGAGGAGCCGTTTGGACAACCAGCACTTGAAGAAGTCAAGCAAGCAAGAGGATCCTTGGACAGAAGCTATGACCAGGTGTCCAACTCATCAGTCCACCCACATGCAAGAGCACAGGTTGCTGAGGATGAACGGTTGGTACGCTGTCGCTCTTTTACAAATGGCTCAGTTAGCAGCTCGCTCCAAAGCTTCATGCTCTCCGGCTCACCATCGATGGCTGACAATGCTCTTGATACTGAGGAGTCAGTGCTAGCCGAAGAGGCTGAAGAGGATGAATGTGTTGAGGATGTGATTCAAGCCACTTACGGTAGTCCATTTGTCTTATTCGTCTGTTTGGCCATCCTCCTCCTCCATCGAGACCACATCATGGAGCACCGCCTCGCTGAAGAGGAGATAGCAATTTATTTTGATAAGCTGCGTCTCCATTATAACACCTCACGCATTCTGGAGAAAGCCCGCTCACTTCTTGAGACATTTGTATCATCAGAACTATAGTTATTGACCTTGTGTATGCTGACTATGTCACCCCGTGTAAGTATGACCCAAAATTTTTGCACAAGCGCATGCTCACACTGGCACGTACGATGTATGTGCACACAGACACATGTGCACACGTGTGCGTGCATGCGCACACACACACAACACACACACAACACACACACACACACACACACACACACACACACACACACACACACAGGCACACATACACACTTTCCACTTCAGTTCATAGGTGGCGTGTTTATTTGTAGAATATGCAA
>JAOWAW010170731.1:0-19804 GCA_028565695.1 Nicola tetela
CGTTAAAGGCAGTGAGCGTGTGGTTGTTGATGGGCACCGGGTTTGTGCGAACGTAGGTAAGCACACAGATCGTGCAATCGGCTCCTTGCACGTCGTCTTCTTTGTGAACGTCAAAGGCGAGGTTATGCTCGACCGTGTGGTAATCCCCTTTAATCATGAGGCCGCCTGTACGCCAGGCCACGTTGTACAGCATTGTGCCGTGCATGCCTACACGAGGTGGTTGACCGTCAAAGCGAATACCATACTTAACGCTGTCGTGGACCCAAGTATAACTGACCACTGTGCCGTTTTGGTTGGGAACCATGATCTCGGTGAAAGGAAAACACAAAGAATAATCAAAACAATTGAATGCGAATTGAGATGATGCACGGAGGAAACAAGAACGATGATACATGTGATGTGCGGTGTACTTGTCAGTCATGCAGTACAGCCAGAGCATTGTGTGCTTGTCTGCATAATAATTTTTTTTTACTTCGAGGGAGTTTTGGTATACCACTAAAACTTCTACCAATTTCCGACTGCGACACGGATGCGTGCACAGCGCTGTGTGAGCATGTTTCGCATAGATATACACTCTTCGGCTTGCTGCAGGTCCATTGCTACAGGCACACACCATAGCGAAACGAGTTGCACGTTTGATGCTTGTAGGGCTTTGATACCTTGTGTTGGGACTCAGGTGAATGAGATGGTTGCGGCTCGGTGCGGATATTTTAGAGACAGATTCCTGAAGCTAAGCCGACAAGTTTCCCTGATATTATCATGGCTCAGTGTAATTTTTAATGTCAGGTTCATGACAAACCGCTAATTTATAATATTAAACGAATTGCTCCTATTAAGCTTGGGGACATATTGATTGAAACAGAGATTTGTATGCTGGCCAACGGCAGACGCTGAGTTTTGTTTCTTGTGTCGCAACATTGTATTTGCGGCTGGCCCCCTATACCACTCTTACCTGCATGCCAGAGCCGTCATGTTGTATATCTCCCCAGCACTGGCTGATAAATCGATTAAAAATAATCGTCGAGAAAGCCGGCGGGCGATAGCCAGCGCTTGCTCCGTTCCGAAAGAACGTGTTTCGGACGAAATTGTCGGCTAGGCCACGTTCACTGTTGATCGTTCCAACCCCGCCACTTTCGATTTTGACATTAGCGGCCGACCAGTCGTTGTAGGCGAAACAGTTGTTAATGAAGGACGAGCGAAAGGCTGAATGTTCGAGGGCTTGTCCATCGGTGTACATCCACGTACAGTTGTAGAAAACATGGTGTCCTGGGACTTCGTCCGAAGGGTCGATGTTTGTTTGGTGTAGGTCTTTCCATTCGTGCCACTGCTGTCTTGAGTAAGCCCAACGTCCAGTCGATTGATCCATTTTGACGGGCTCGCTACTTACGAGCATCCACAACGGTGGGTTTGCTTCTCCGAGCATGCGCCGCGAGTAGCTTGGATAGCTGAAATTGATAGAGCGAAATTGCAGACTGTCCACGATCGTGTTGTCGTCGTGGAGACTTGCTGCCCATATAGTGGTGGCGAAGAAGGTCATGTTGGCGAAGACGACATGATGGCAGTCGGTGATGTTGAGGGCGTAGGTCGACACTTTACCGCGAATGTCCCTACCGGTAGGATCTTTACCATTGTCTGGCCACAGGTAGATTTTCTTCGCTCTTGTGTCGTAGAACCATTCTGTTGGCTGGTCTAAAAACTGAAACATGTCTTCGAGAAAGTAGCGGTTCATCGATGGTTTCTGGAAGCGCTGTCCTGTAGCGTTGTACGTAAAGCGACTACTTCCCTTCTCGTGGTGGAGAACAATCTCGGGGTAGGTGTCAAAGCTGCCAGTGTTGAGAATAGCGACAGCGCCGGTTACGTCCATGCCACTCTCGGCTAAACCTGGACAACAAGGGAAGGTCATCAGAGCTTGACGACATTCACAACATTCAGTATTAGCAAAATGACGCTGTGTTTAGTTAGTTGCTTGTTCCCCGCCTTGCAATTGACTCGATGAGGGAAAGATTAACCCATCATCAGCAGTTTGTACAACACATTAAGGCATTATGACTCTGTCTCAGTCGGATGAGTTCTGACATAGTGGAAAGTAAAGATTCGAAAGAGAGTAAGTTGAGTGGATAAGTTCACATTACGGGTCTTTCATTTCCCAGCAGATTTAAAATTTGAGTCGAACCAACACCTTTGCTTCCGTCATCGATCATCACTCCGTTCGTCGACGAATTAGCGGACTTAGCCCAATAGCTGACGTTGAAGACAGACTTGTCTCGCCACAGTGCATTGGGCCAGCGCGCGTTAGTCTGCATCTCGCCGTCGACGAATAGTTGCCAGACGTCTTGCGACGCCGCGACCGCGAAAATGTGATCGCCTTGGCTTGTCCAGGGCTGCGTTGTTACGGGGACTGTACCATCGAGAACGACTTGCTCATCGCTCGAGAAAGCCGCTATGACAAAGGGTGCTTTCTCAGTACCGTGCAGGCCTCGTAAGGGCAAGGGGTCCCCTTGAAATGGGTATCTGCCTGAAGAAACAAGGAAGAATGAAGCCCGTTAGATTCGGTCACTCTACAGTAAACATGTCAATCTGCAGCCTTGCTGCCGCTGAGCATGCGGCTGCTTGACTCAAATTTCAGTGGACAAGCACTGATGGTATCCCTGCTAGATCCTTTATTTATTCTTAGTTATATGTGTGATATTACAGGAGTCATGCAGCCAGGTTGAAAGAGGCCGGAAAACAGTCCTTTGACATCTTTTGTTATAATATTCCGAAAGTTGGCAAATTAACGGACATAAAACGAGTTGATTCATGTTGCCTTACTTCTCTCTCTCTCTCTCTCTCTCTCTCTCTCTCTCTCTCTCTCTCTCTCTCTCTCTCTCTCTCTCTCTCTCTCTCTCTCCGAACACCTTAATTCCCTATCCATGGGTACAGATACCTGCGTGTAGCCGACACTCGTCCCCGGGCTGTCGGAGAGATGCAATGCATTGCGTAAAGCTTTCTCCTCCTGTGCGGCAAGTGGAGATAGCAGCCGCTTGTTTTTCGTCTTGACAACGTTTGTCAGGAAAAGCGTGAAACACTTCAGCCCTAATTCGACGTGTATACAGAGAAACAAACCAAAGCAGACACGTGAAAGACGCGTGCAGTTGCATGACGATTGCAAGCTAATCGGATGAAGAGAACAATTTTCACTGTGGTTCGAGGGATAATCTACCCCTGGGAGAGCTAAAAACAGCACACTTCAAAGCCTAAATCCTGGGTTTATCAGACACCTCTGCACGCAGTAAATAGAACTGTACGGCGAGCGGTTCGGCCGCGGGGCGCACACCTCGGGAGCGGATGCTCCTCGTCACCAAGACAACCATAGAAAGGTATGCGTACATGTGGAACGAATAGAAATTTTCAACGGAAAGGAAAGAAGCGTAGATCGTTCCAGCTCGGTCAACAGCTCTCAACTCATGTGGGCCACCATACCTCCTTACCATTCTTGGATGGCCCAGTTTATCGTCCCTCAGGTTCTCTTGGGATATAAATCGCACAAGAAAACAGCACCAAGTCATCTACTATCTGTTTCACCACCTCTCAATCAGTCATCAGCACCTCTTTGTCATGAACGAATCTTCAAGATCCCAGAAGCTCACACTGATGCTATAATTTTCATTCGTTAATTCTCCAGCCACGCACCCTATTCAATGGTCTTCCATAGCCTGTTCGTCGATACTTCCTCGTTTCGGATACCGTTACAAATTCTCTTCCTTCCAATGCCCTTCTCACATAAATAAATATATGTAACTAAAGATAAAAATAAATAAATAAATAGATATATAAGTATATACTGTACATACATGTTTATTTATTTATTTGTTATTTTCGGATTCTCCAACAGGGAGATTTACCCTGAGCAAGGGGGTTTCCATCAAGGGATAAAAAATTATAAAATCAGGAAGAAGGATGCTGAGTGAAAAGAAAGAAGCGAGGATATAGCCTGAAGAGAACGTAGCAACACTCCTAATAGTAGAGCTATCTGTTGAGAAGATTTTTAGCCATTGTCACAGAGTGTGAGATGGTTTAGTGTTATACTTGGAGGACTTAAAGAATGTCATTACAGCTTGTTCAAATTGAAATTTTCCTGTGATTGACTGAATATGGTGCGGGAGAGTGTTCTATAGGACCGATACTACGAAGAAAATCAACTGCATGTAGGGTTTGGTTGTGGCATGGCCTAAAAGAAGCTGTAATGGTTTTCGTCGTGTTCGGGGTGGAGTCGTGTATGAAAACGGAAATAGTATCTCATGAGCTGGAGATGTTCTGCCGTGAATAAGCTGGTGTAAGAGTAAGGCTTGCTATTAATCTGCGCCACCGGAGAGCTGGCCAATCCAGCTGTTGAAGGAGAGCTGATTTCGGGGTATCCCAACGCGCTTGTAGGAGGTATTGGGCTACACTTGCCTGTACTCTCTCAAGAGCAATTGCTTCCTCTTCTCGGATGGAAAAGTGCCACACCGCGAAGAGACACATTCCATCGTGGGTCGTACATATGAATTTTACAGTATGCTCTCTATGTGTGGTGGTAGGGTACGAGATCTGGACATAAGGCGTAGAAGACAAGCGCTAGCACGTTGGGAATTCGCTGCAGAACGGTTCTGGATATGCAACGTCCATTGAAGGGAATCTGTGAAAAGGACCCCTAGAAGGCGGTGAGAGGAAACTATAGGTCTATCGGTTGTCCTTCGAATTCAATTGTTGGAGTTGACATATCGAGATCATGCTGTGGTTGCTTGCAGACTACTGACCAGAAGCATTTTTGTCTTTGCGTGGCCAAACCGGCCATGCCATAATGTTGTCCAGGTTTCTGCTTTGTTGATGGCTGTTTGAAGCGCGGTAGTGTCAGTGGTCCTGTTGTTCAGTATTTGGTGGACCAATGCGTCGTCTGCATAGAGTTCAGTACGTCGGCTGACCTACTGCTGCGGGCAAGTCATTGATGAACACCAAGAATTCGAATAGAACGGGGCCGAGGTGGGAGTCTTGAGGCACTCCGGCGGTGATCGGGTATGCGTTAGAGAGGCTTGTCCCGACCTTCATAGCGATGTGGCTATCGGTTAGGTAGCTGCGGAGCCAGGCAAGACCATCCGAGGCGACTCCCATTGCGGCCAACTTATGAAGTAGTCCGCGGTACCACACCCAGTCGAAAGCCTTGATGAAGAGAGCCCTGCCTTATCTGCCTTTTTCCAACGCTCTCAGCCACTCATCGAGAGTGTGGACTAGTTGCACGGTAGTCGACCGGCCGAATTGATGTGCACCGATGAGATTATTCCCAGTGAAATGTGATAGACCTCTCTAAGATTCCTGCCAAGTTACGGGAAACAAAAAAGGGTTATGCTCGGGTCAGTTAAGGCATAGCAAGGCTCTGCGGGCACGGTGACCATATGAAGGAGGCAAAATTCAGTTGGGGCACCTTAAAATTATCTTCGCAACCGTCGCAACCGTTGCTAACATGGCCGCGACTGCATATAGTGCAAGTGATGTATGGAGAGATATATAAGGCGATCGACAACACGCACCGACATGGGCCGGGAGCAAGGAAGCATATCGTTGTCAAGGGAACTTGTACCTGAGCAGGTCAGCTGCGACGAAGAAGACACGGAATGACCCCCGCGGCCTCTGTTTTTTTTTCTCTTCGGTCCAGATGAGAGGGGAGGTCTTTCCATTTTTCCCTATCTGTTCAAAGCTAATGGGTAGGGCACAGAACAAGTTTACCTCTTGGACTTGAACCAAATCGCTCTAATTCTACTAGTCCCAGTTCGCGTTCGGGAAGCGCTGATCTCTAAACAATGGCGGACGAAGAAGAAGCACCTTGGCGAGTAAAAAAACTTTCGATTTGGGGAAATCACAGGAATGATGGTCGAGTCCAAGGATGTTTAAAGAGTATCGTTGTGTACTGGATCCAATATTGGGTGAGTGAACAAATCGACCTTGAAGAATTGTATAGAACCTGGCCTTTCTACGGGGACATGCTTTTGAGCAGGCGAGGACGAAAGCATGTCTCATTGTTTTTTGAGGAAATGCACTATTAATCTTAGCCTTAAATGAAGTCCTGTACCAAATTTTAAGATGTCACGATACTGGGAACATGTTTAACGAAAACGAGGGTCTTCCATTGGGTTTGCTATGCCTTAACTGACCAGAGTGTGGAAGATTCCAGAAAACTGAGCATGCCTGTGGCATCGAAGGTGTAGTGAGAGATAGCTGTTGTAGCGTCACGTCTCAAACGTTCTGCGATTTCTTTAGCTTGTTGAGGCTTCCTTTCATCCTGAACTGAGGGAGAGAAAAGAAAAAATAAACAAAAAACAACGACACGTTCGCAGTGGACAGGATTCGAACCTGTGCGGGCAGAGCCCAATTGATTTCTAGTCAATCGCCTTAACCACTCGGCCACCACTGCCCTTGCGAACGAAGACAAAAATTAACGGAAAGAGAAGTCTTTTTGGCGCTCGATCCTAGGAAAGGGGACTTTCATGGCGGACGGGACCTTGTGAATGTCCAAGACTCAAAGATCACTTCACAATTACTATGAAAGGAGCGATTTTGACATCTGTTTGGTCCACCCGAAGCTCTGATCAGGCGAAGATATATTGTAGCCATGTTATGCTGTCCTTGGAGGGGATACCTTTCACAGTCAGTTTTTAGTTTCCGTTTTTGGTTGGTTTCGATTTCTGTTTTGCCCTCTTATCTTCTTTCTCCCTTCTTCTTTCCGCAAGTGACCTGTAACGAATCTGAGCATTTCCGCTACTGTTTGGTGGTGGTTCTCACACCGGCTTCTATGCATTGACCCCTTCCCTTTTTTCTCTCTTTTCCTCTCGTCGTTGTCCTCTGACTTTCTTCTGACCCCATTCTTTTCTTTTTCCTGCCCTTTCCAGCCCACAGTGATGCTTATCCTATTACGAGACCACACCACCGCCACCCCGAGGGACGGGAGTACGTAGAGTTGACTGATCGAGGGCTGCAGCTGAACGATTCAGCCATATTGACCCTAAGTGTCCCGAGGTGTGAATCCTGTTTCTCGTATATGCGTATGCTCCCATGATAAACTGAAAATAGTCTTCATTGAAGAATAGAGAGTTTGCCCCTACACTGCTCCTTGTGGTGTAATTTCCAGAGCAGCCGACTAGACAGTGTTCTTAAGCATTCTCGACGGCGCTCGGCTAGTGTTCCGGGAAGCCAAGCAGCAAATATTACTATTATTATTATTATTATTATTATTATTATTATTATTATTATTATTATTATTATTATTATTATTATTATTACTATTACTATTATTCACTGATCTCCACCACAGCGTTTTTTTTATGAGCGACGTTTCGGCCGGTCAACTCCAACCTTCTTCAAAGGAAAGAAGGTAAATACTTAATTCGGACAGAGGGTAATTTACAGATAAAGGTAGAGGGGAAGTATAGCTGATTCTAGGTACATAACAGATTTCGTGATTGTGATGTGTCCGTTTCAAAACAATTGACCATGTTTCTAATAGCAACTCGCGAGCGACCGTTACAACGGTCACATTAAGGAGGCCAAGTTCCAAGTTCTTCTAACCCTGCTGGGTTACCGTGACGATAACATGGCGCCTGTAATGTGTTCAGCTTATCTGTACTAATCTACAAACTAACGTGCGTTGACCTTTCGGTTTGCCCGTTATCGGTGCGCAAACCTATAGGTATGCCATGACGAGCAAACAGTGCATGCAGCCGATCGATGATAACGGAAGATGTCAATTTCGTCAAGACATCAACCTCAACGTATCGGCTGTAGTAGTCCACTGTAACTTGCAGGGACTCGCCACTTGGAAGAGGGCCATGAAGGACGGTTGCAAGTTGTTCCCAAGGTGCCTCTGGAAATGGGGTTGATAATACAGGAGGTGGTGGTTGCGGTGCGCTCACAAGTTGACAGCCCATGCAGGACTTACAGTACACAAGTGTTCTGCATTGCCCATGCTAGGCCACCACCCTTTGGTGCGTAGACGTTCTTTTGTCTTTACGATACCTTGGTGTCTCTCGTGAGCAACCTGTACGATCTTGGCGCGGAGTGAAGACGGCGGAATGATACGGCTCCCTCGCAGAATGACGAGACCTATAGATGTCAGTTCGTTGTGAACTGCTTGGAACGAGCGTGGCAATGTCTGAAAAGCATTTTTCTGCAAAGCTGTCCAGATGGCGTGTAACTCAGGATCTACCTCCGACTCTCGTTCAATCTGTTTGATCGGAATAGCACATGGTGCCGCATCGGAAGCGATGAGCCGGACAGAGTCTTCAAACTACTTTGCTGCCTTATATGTTGCTCTGTTGTGATATCCTGCGTCGGAAGACGAGACAAAACGTCTGCAATGTTGCTTGGTCCACGTATATACTTCACTTCGAAGTCGTATGGTTGAAGTCGAAGAATCCATCGTTCAATTCTGGCTGACGGCTTGGATTTGGTCGAGTAAATGACCTGGAGTGGCTTGTGGTCTGTAGTTAACGTGAACTTTCTGCCAAGAAGATATTAGTGGAATCTCTCGCATGCCTATACTAGTGCCAGCGCTTCCTTTTCAGTCTGGCTGTACCGCCTCTCAACGTCAGTTAGAGTGCGACTCGCGTAACATACGGCTCGGCGTACACCTTGCTGCGTTTGGATCAGTACGGCGCCAAGCCCCACTGGATTGGCATTCGCAACCACTTCAGTTGGTGCTTCGGTGTCGAAGTAGGCTAGTGATGACGCATCTGCTAGCTGTTGCTTCAACTTTTGGAACGCGGTCTCCTGCTGTTTGCCCCAGCAAAACTCGGTTCCCTTGTGCGTGATCGCTCGTAGTGGCTCGGCAGTCGTTGACAAATCGGGAATGAAGCCAGAGCTGAATCCCGCCATTCCAGCTAAGCTACGGAGCTCGGAGGCCGTGTTTGGGCGCGGTGCGTCTCGGATGGTGCGTAGCTTTCTTCTGTTGGTTCCACACCAGACGCGGACAATTGTAACCCGTAAAATTGAACGGATGGAAGACGGAACCAGCACTTTTCGAAGTTCGGCGTCAGTCCGCGCTCTTGCAGGCGATCAAGAACCGCGAACAGGTTGGCGTCGTGTTCCGCTTCGTCAGTGCCGTGTACTATCAAGTCGTCAGCGACACTGAGCGCTCCGCCACAGTCGCTGACAACTTAGCTTACGATATGCTGATATTTCTCTGGCGCGCTGCTTATACCGAACATCATGCGTTTATATCGGTAGAGCCCATCGTTGACAGCAAATGTTGTGATTCCACGGGAGTCGGGGTGAAGTTCGACTTGATGAAATCCCCACTTCAAGTCAAGCTTCGAAAAGGCTTTGTTCCCGTTGAGCGAATGAAGGATTTCGTCTACAGTTGGAATCGGGTAGTGCTCCCTTATGACCGCGGTGTTGCTTGTTGCATATCCACGCAAAGACGGATATCGCCATTGGGTTTGTTCACGACGACAACTGGACTCACCCATGGAGACGGACCATCGGCGCGTTCGATGACGTCCTTTTCTAGCAAATTGTCCAATCGCTCTTCCACTTTCTTTCGCGGTGAGAAGGGAATCTGTCGCGTCTTTTGCGCAACTAGAGTCACATCCGGATCAACGTAGATGCGTGCTTGATAGTCGCGCAGTTTACCAATTCCGTTGAAGAGTTCCGGGTAGCGCGCGCCGACCTGTTGTTTAAAATTGGCACTCGCTGTTGTGTTCTGCGGTGCGACAGCATTCGCGCGCGCGCGCATGGTTGCTGCACCGGAGGAGTCAAGCGCAGAACTCCAAATGTTTCAGATGAGTGCCGTCCCAAAAGCAGCCGACCGGTCGTTCCGCTGGTGACAATGAAGTCAGTTGGATGACTCGTCGTGCCAATCCTCGTGTTGGCGGCAAACTGGCCTTTCGGGGCGAGCGGCGTCTTCGAGCCATACACAAAGAGCTCTCCTTCGTATGGGCTCAGTTTCACTTGGAGGCCTTTCTTCTGCAACTCCAAAAAGAATGAATATCCTATGATATTACACGAGGCTACGGAATCGATAAGCGCTTCTGTTCGAACGCCGTTAATGTCGATTGGAGTCGTACCTTTGTCTTTTTGGCTTTTGGTACTAGCTGCAGCGATTGTGAATGCATGGTAGTCTGATAAGTCTTCATGGTCTACAAACCTTGCTAGATCTTTCTTTGGTTTGTGTGCGGATGGAGTGCTGCGGCACTTCGCGGCGAAATGAATTTGTTTCGGCTGAGTTCCCGGTATTTCTGAAGGAGATGGGAGTAGAACATCATCGGACAACTCCATTATGGCCCTGTGCCAACGGCGAAGTTGACCGCCAAAACTGGAGCTTCGTCAAGATCTTGAAGATTGCTCACGGAGAGAACAAGTCCTGGCGTCCAGAGCTACACCGTTTTCTCATGGCTTATTGATCAACGCCACACTCTACTACCGGCATAAGCCCTGCTGAGTTGCTGTTTAACCGACCGTTGCGCACTAAGCTACCAACCATCGAAGTCGAACCGATTCCGCACACGCCACAGCACTCTTTGGCGCGCGAGGAAGATTCTGCAAAGAAGCAGCAAGCAAAGGACTATGCTGATATCACTCGTCACGCAACCGAGCACGATGTGTCTCCTGGTGACTCATTGTTTATCCAAAATCCCAAGCCTGAGAACAAACACTCTGCTACTTTTCTAAGTACCCCTTTCCGTGTGGTGGACAGACACGGTACTCAACTGAAAGTCGAATCTCCAACTGGAGTTCGCTATAAGCGAAACATACAGTCAACAAAACCTGCAGTCCCGCCTGTGGTGATTCAGCAGCAACCAGATGTCGTTGCTCCGGAAGACGCATCTATCGAAGACGTACCACAACCTGAAGCCTTCGACACCACATCTGCTGCAGACTCAACGCCAGTGAGGACACGATCACAGCGAGTGATTCGCACTCCAGCCTGATTCATTGACCCACAGTTTGAACTTCTTTTCCGTAGTTGAAACTTCGATTTGTCAACCTGTTGGGTTTTCTTTCTTCATCTTGGTTAGGGGAGGAAGGAAATGTAATGTATTCAGCTCATTTGTACCAATCTACAAACTGACGTGCGTTGACCTTTCGGTTTGCGTACGACAGGCACGCCCTGGCACATCAATGTGTAGTGATTACAAGTTGACCCTTCCTTATCGTACGTGCACTCTGATGTCATTTGTACTATATTATTTTAATCATCCGTACCGTACACTCCCAGTTCATACGCACACGCTAGCACACATGCGCACCCTCTCTTTCCTCCTCCTCGTACTACTCTCTCTGCCTTCCCTTCAGATGAAAACGCGTATTCTTCTTCCTCCTGGATAATCTTGAGTCTGATGATGATAAAAGATGGGATTATTTGAGGAATATTTGTAGCCCGGTGTATAACCTACTTGCCACAATTGGTGACCTCGACGTGACAGCGTTCTCCCAGCAAATCGTGAGGACCGTCACCGTCTACCTCAATCTTCTCTTGTCGCCGTCAATGGCAGCCCTATCACCATCTACGGCACAAAGAGCTTGACAGTGGATCTGGGCCTACGCCGGAGATTTCAATGGGTTTTTGTTGTTGCAGACGTTTCGCAGGCCATTTTGGGCGCAGACTTTCTTCACGCCCACAAACTAATGGTGGACATCCGTCATCGCACACTTATTGATTGTCCTACCCAACTTTCTACTTCCACTCCCATCGCTCACATCTCCAGTCCTCTAACACCTGTAATCACTACAAATGTTTTGTTCTAGTCTAGTTATCCTTCAAGCCTGCAAGCCTTGAGCAGCAGTTCTGTTCTTTTCACCAACACTGTGTGGCCGAGTGAATGTTCGTATAGTTAACGTTACAAACATTACAGCGCCATTTTCCCTGTCCATAGCAATTCTCTTTGGGGCTACAAAGCTTCTCCCTCCAACTGCTCTTCGAATGTTGGTCAGCCCAGGCTACAATAGGGCGTCCACGTCGCCGCTTGGCAGGCAAATAACCCGTAATGATGTTATTTTCCAAGCTACCCGCTCTGGTCATATGCCCATAGAATAGCAATCTGCGACGACTGATCCTGATGTTTAGCATGGTAGTCTGCAGCTTTAATTCCTCTAAAATGCTGTCACTCATCCTCTTCTCCATCCAACTCACTCAAAGCAACCTCCGGTAGCACCACAATTCAAAAGCATTAAGCCTCTGCTCCTCCCTCTTCGTCAATGACCAGACCTCTCATCCAGACGATGCCACCGCAAAGGCAGTGGTCTGCAAAAGTCGGAGTTTCAGAAATTTTGGTAAATTCTTGCACTTCCATGTTAGCTCAAGCGTTTTCATCATCGTACGAGCTAAACCCAGGCAGCGCCTCAGTTCTCCCGTAGATTTCCCTGTGCAGTCAACCTGTGCTCCCAAATAAATAAATTTCTTCACATTCTCCATCGGCTCGCCATCACACACAAAAGGGGACCCTAGATCTTCGTTCGTTATCATCATTTTTGTTTTCTTTACATTTAGGTGGAGACCATGAGCTTCACGGACCCGCTAAACTCGAGCAAGTAGTTCTTCCATGTCTCTTCGGGAGGAAGCCAGCAGCACGGCGTCATCGGCATATCTCAGTTTGTTGTAAAGTTGGCCGTCAAAGCTGACTCCTATAGCAATCTCCTATAGGAATTAGCATTGGCTGTCAAAATCTAGCTTTTCGCGGCAAACTTCGAGTTCCGGTCCATGCAGACAATCGACGCTCATAAAAGCAAAGAAGTCCAGGCATCATTCTCTTTTTCAAGGAGTTCGAAGATGGCGCACCTCACTGTCGAAGAGAGAAACATGGTCTTGTTTGTATCGGACTATTTTTAGAAAGAAAAGAATGAAGGTCTTGTTTCGAACTTAAAATAAAAGAATGTGTAGTTATTCATTTTGACCGTGGTGACGTTATATGTTTTATACGTGTCATGTGGAGTCATAGCCTAGTCAGAGGTTATAGTACAATCTACAGTGCTGTGGCCAACTAGGTAAATCTCTGTTCCAAACCGACATCGTTCAGAGTTGTGTCCTCAGTTGCATTTAGTTGTAGTAGAGTGTTGTAGTAGTAGTTGTTGTTGTGTGTTGCTGTGGTCGGTGGATCCTGGCCATAGTAGTTGATGGAAAGACATTTGGTCAGTGTGGTGCGTGTGTCGAAAATGGGTCCTGCAGCAAGTAAACTGCGTAACACCTAGAATTACCATAGACGAGTTCGCGACAGGTGCGGTTCGTAGAGTTTGTTCATTCATTTTATCATCGTTCGGGTGGACACCCAACTTTGAACAAGGTTCTTGCCCGATGTGAGGAAGAGATTGTGGATTTCCCGAAGTTTACCCGCACTTCATTTTGGAGATTACTGAAGTCAATTGGATTCAAGTATGGAAAAACTAAGGTAACAGAGAGATTATGATGGAGAAGCCAGATATCATCGCAAAAAGACATCGCTATTTACAACAAATAAGACAGATTTCCGAGACAGGCCGCCCGATCGTTTTTCTTGACGAAACGTGGATGAATGCCAATCACTCAGTTACATCAAAGTGGTATGACTGTTCGGAGGCTCCAGGCAAAGAATCAAGATCAGCTGAAGCTTCCACCGGTAAAGGAAAGAGGCTGATTGCTCTGCATGCTGGCTACCAAGGAGGCTTTCTTCCAGAGTGCTCTCTCGTTTTTGTCGGCAAGACCAACTCCGCAGACTATCATGATGAGATGAACGGCGATCATTTTACCGAGTGGTTTGAGCATAAGCTTTTGCCTAACCTGCCAGCTGGTGCTGCAATTGTCATGGACAATGTGTCCTACCACACCGTCAAGACCGAACAGTCCTGGGCTCCCTCATCTTCGACGCGAAAAGTGGAGATGCAGGTGTGGTTGAGCGAACGAGGCATACCTTGGACGGCTGCCGTGCTGAAGAGTGAGCTCTACCACCTGATAAAGGTGCACAAGCCTGAGCCAGAATATGTTTGCGATCAGTTGGCACTCGAGCAAGGGTTTGTCGTCGTTCGCTTGCCTCCTTACCACTGCATTTTTAATCCGATCGAGCTCATTTTGGCCTGGGTCAAGGGGAAAGTTGCCAAGGAAAACACCACCTTTGATATTGCCAACGTCAAGAGATTGACGGAAGAAGCAATCGGGGCTGTCACATCTGAGCAGTGGAGGAGTGCGTGTCTGCACTGCCATAAACTGGTTGACGAGTTCTGGAAGACAGACCGCCTCCAGGAAGAGGCAACAGAACAGATTCTGATCGAAGTGAACGGCGATAATGGTTCCTCGGATAGCGATGATGGTAACGGATCCGATGTTTAAAATTAAATTGAATTGAATGTTGAGAACCTTCGTCTTATTTGTCGTAAAAAGCGATGTCTTCTTTGCGTTGGCACTTGGCTTCTCAATCATAATCTTTCTGTAGTTGTACCTTTAGTTTTTCCATACCAATATCTTATTGACTTCAGGGTAATCTCCAATGGGAAGTGCAGCTGAACTTCGTGCAGATCTGCGATCTTCACCTCACACCTCGCAAGAACCTTGTTCACTGATTGTGGTTGTTTTACCGCTTTAGTTTCCATATGATTTATCATTTTTCTCATCTGGCACTTGCATTTTGTGGTCTTATTTAAAACAACAAAGAAATCAACCCGTAGTGCAGGTTTCCTTTTCACTTGCTGCGGGACTTAGTCACTACTTGGGGTTCGCGAAAAAGTGAAAAATATTGATGAGATGGCACGCCCATACGGCGTACCGTAAGCTAGCGGCACATGATTTTCTATTGTGGGTTATTAAGCGATTTTTACTTTTCCCCGCCAAATTAGTAATTTCCGGTTACTATTAATAGACACGCCCAAGATTGAAGATCAGCAAATGGCAGAAACTAGTAGGAGAGCACAGAAAAACCGAATTCAAAAATCTTTTGTCAAATTTGAAATAATTTAAAAAAACCTCCATGGTCAGTTGTTTTAAAACGGTAGGTGTGTGCGCGCATGTTGCTGCTAATGGTGTGCTTCTCTAGTGTCTCACAATGGTAACTAAACCACATCCTGCAATATTTTACTGGACTTCGTTCCGGAGTCTTGGTTGATGGGTGCATCCTGTCCTGTTTGTTTCTCTAATGCCTTCACTTTTCGTTTTGTGTTGTTCAGCTCTCTATCTCCAATACGCGAGGTACTCACTGAACGAAATGTCCTTCGTGCGTGCTCGGTTGGCTGACTGCCGACTGGTGGCCATGGCCATTTCTTGCGTGCGCTGTCTCGCTGGCGCTGTCCCTGCTGTCTCACCAATATGACTACACGGCAATCAGTGCAGCCAAGCTACTCCTGGAACTTGCTCACTTGGAACGTCCTCTTTGGCACCCTTCATTATATTAGTGGCCATTTTAATTTCGTCAGGCCATGACGGTCGCTGATGGTGCTAGTTTTCAGTTGGGCCAGAAGTCTGCTGATGTTCTCACTTACTTCTCCACAGTAGTACGCCATCAACAGAACATAATAAATAGTGATTCAAAAGAAGAAATTTCTTGACTGTATTGTTACATGCTCTCATGTAATCATTCACTAATAGTTGTGCACCATAATCGGTTCACTGAACACTCCATGTCAATGCTTTGATCATGGAGTGAACAAGCGTCTTTCTTTACCTGTCATAAGGGTCGTCATTCTGAGCTTAGTGTCAGGCTTCGCATGCGCGCGCAAAGGCCAACATACAGATTCGTAATTTCTTACTTCTTTAATCGACAGACCGGCTGGATCTACTGTACAAATCTACTACAATAAGATTCCCCTCGACTGGATCCACGTACAGTCGGCCACACACAGGACGTTACTTCCAACATATGTTCACGGTAGCTTGCGGCCGAAAGGTCGTAGTACAACTTCCACTTTTGGCTCTTGGCCGAAAGCCCTCGTGTATGAGGCAGTTTCGGTGCCAATGACTGTACATATCGTGAGGGCGAGGACAATATCTAACTTGTCAATAAGGCCTTGCTTAGCACGACTGGCCTTGCTCTTCAACGGTCACTCCGGTTCATGCTTTCACTTTCTGCTTTCAAATTTGCTAGTCTCATTCGATTTAATATCATTGTGTTGTTAGTATCACCTTCTTCCGGTCCCGGCCGTGCCAGTGCCAATATTGACCTCCTGCTGTATTCTGTACCTACGTATACCGTATAGTTGCCATGTTTGGGTTTGTTTTCCATATACTGCATGACATGATCCTGATGACCCGGTGACATAATGTGGGCGCGCGCTAATCATTGCGGTTGAGCAGTCACTCGACTGTACGTACGCGGATCCTAATACTAGTCTAACCCGAATTTACCGATGTTCTTCTCGAGACGGCAACAGCAAACACACCAAACACACTGTCAGAGCATGGCGAATCCTGGAGGCAAGGACTCTTAGTTCTTTCTTGAGCCGTTTGTACACGTATGTGCTGACCGGACCATCTGTGGCCGTGGGTCACGATCAGGAGCATGGGAGTGGTAAGGGAAGACCGTCACTGTAGTCGACTCTTCCACTCTACACTACGGAGTCTACAGCTGCCCAATAAAGGTGAGACCTTCATAGCCTCAGGTCCGTAGTACATGTACACAATTTTTCTGCTATCGGCCGAGTATGTTTTGAGACAGTGAAGGGATAGTAATATCGATGGGAGTGTCATGCGGCATACTCTGGGAGCCTACTATCCAGATCTCATTCGATTCTCTGGCGGGTGCTTCAGTCAATTCATTGGAACGGGAGATGCTGTGCGACAGCTGGCTGGAACGGCATATTTTACTTGCATGTATACCGAACCGTATAACTTAGTCGATGGGATTGAAGAAATTATACCATTGTGACAGTCCCTCGCTGCATGTACTCCTAACTGCATGTACTCCTAACTGCATGTACTTGATTTTCGACGCAACGAAGCGCGAGCCGTTACGACAGATGGAGCTCGATGGGTTTTCTTGCCCAGACAGTGACGGAAAATTCAAGAACAACATTTGAAATAAAACATCAACCCGGCGGGCGGGCACCTGCAGATTTGATCACGGTTCCAACGGACGACAGAGTTGATTTGAATGATTGGCATCTTAATAATTAAAAAAAAGTAGGGATCATTCGTAGAGTCCGTATTATTTTTGAATCCGTAGATGCTCAGGACAAATTTTTGTCTACCCGCCCACCCCACACCCAACACAAAAATATGATTTGCTATTGTCTGAAATATGCCTGAAATCGAATTTTTTTCAATTTGGATTTCGGTTGTTAGTGTAACGCACCCATCCCTTTCGTCCTGAGTACGGATTTAAAAATAATAGGAATTTTACGGGAAGCACATAATTATATCTCGTATGTGCGTTGGTCAGTAACAAAATTACTGTTAGGTAGCGAAAAGTCAAAGAAGCGATCTCCATACATAAATTGGGGAAAGAGAAGGCTCTCAATCTGGTCTGTGGACGTGACCTCAGCAAGCTCTGGTTAGATACAGTATAAGTAACGTTGATGTTGGCATGTTAGCAACATGGGAAGTGGCTCGAACATCTTCATATATGGGCATATAAAACAACACAGACATCAACTGCAGTCATTTACTGACACACACACTAAGCCCACGTTAAGCAGTGTAGGCATGATATGCATACATCCATGCACTAGACTCAAGACAGAATTCATAATGAACAGTAGGGTTACGTTCTTGTTTATTAGCTGATGAAGACCTGCACAGTACAGGTCGAAACGTCCAGTAAAGAAAAAACTCCAGCTGGAGTGTGTGAAATGTTCTGGCAAATTTTAGATTATTGAGGGCTTTTGCATGTCCTTACCTGGCAGCATACACATGGCCCTAAAAAAGGAGGTGAAGCTTCCCCAATTATTTTTAGACCCTGGGTGAAGGTTCAGAAAGTGAGCGTCTGAGCAGATTTGACCCTGCAATGGATTGCCACCTCCAGAATAGAAGTTGTGCATGCTAACCACCTGCAACACAGAGGTTTATACAGAAGAGCTAATGCTGCTGAGAAATGCCATGTCTTAGCATCCTGTGTCAGCTGTTGTAGATCTTACATGGGCTGGGTATGACTGCAGTAAGGACTATGGCTAATTTATCACTTTGTATTTTTTGTGTCACGCGTTTTTTACCTCCAGCCTAGGGAGCAGTCATCACCAGCGATGTTTCATATCCTATGCCTAGCAATCCTCCTGCCTGGATTTCTGCCTTTAACTCACAGTTTTGATGGTGAGAAAGACATGATTGGTGAATTATGAGTTATCATGTTTGTTGATCTCTTTTTTTTTTTAAGTTCACTGTGCATTTCACTGATATCAATGGCACAATTGCAAAGACAAGTGGTGTAGTGCTGTCACAGATATCATGGAAATACATGTAAAGGAAAATGTCAACGTTGAGCTACATTGAAGATGCACAACATTATTAACCTGACTCATGCCTGTTAGGGACTGGAGAGGGGTTCCTACAGACACTAATGGGCGTCCATCTATGCGTCTGTGTGTGAATGTGTTACGGGGGCCGCTATTACAGGGACTGTGCCCCCTCCCCCAATTACAAGTAGTTCGTACACAGTACCCTACTGAGTGCCCATGTTCTCTTTGGCAACTGTTGTGACGCCCCAAGACCAGAGAACACTTTTGGGACATTTTTGCAAGAGTTTGCATTGGGACTGGCTAAGTAATGATGCGTATAGAGTGACAAACCCAGTAATGTACATGTTATGAGCGAGCTGATTCGTGATGTAAGCGTGTCAGTTGGATACATCTATTGATCAAGGAAGGATGGAAAACTCACCAACCGATGACAAGCGAATCGATATAATTGTTTGCGTGAATCGTCGAAGAGTTTCTGCTCACCCAGCAATTCCGAAGGTCGGACCAGACTGGCCAAAACGTTTCCAAACAAATTTTGTGCTGGTGAAGAGTGATGTTTTGACAAAATGCCGGTATATACATATCTGATAAAAGTACCAAGTTTTGGGTTGAGAGTGAGGAAGGGTTTTTCTTCACTTAGCTGTCCTTTACAGTTTTTGGTGCTTTCTTCTTCAAAAACATGGTTTCCCACACAATAAGGCGGTACGGCGTATGTCCTTGTGCATCCTTGTACGTATGCTCTTGGCCATGGTGTCAGCCTGACTACATGTAGTACAGTTGTATTACTTAGATTGAGACATTGCATAGGGGCAATGCATGCCCGTAGATCTACGTCCCATAGTTATGTTTCTCATACTATGATACTAACATCAATATTCCTTAGCCACATTCCAAACATTCTTTCCTGAGTCTACAAATTACAATATGTAGGAAGGGCCTGTGAGAGTTCCATATGCCTGTGTCACTTGTTGGTTAATAAAAAAGCAAATCTGAATTTTAAAGGTACAACCACAGCATAAAGGCCCATTTATTGGTCGATCACTGCCTTTCTCGAACATGACATTGGAGAGAGTCTTTGGGTAAGGCCTACAGCTATATTCTGAAAGTTATTGTGGAGATATTGCATTACTACTCCAAGCCCTTTGTGTGTGTGTTTGTGTGTGGATGTGTGTTTGTGTGTGTATGTATTTGTGTGTATGTGTGTGTGTTTGTGTGTGTATGTGTCTGTGTGTTTGTTTGTGTGTGTATGTGTTTGTATGTGTATTTGTGAGTGTGTGTATGTGGATGTGCGTGTATGTAGATGTGTGTGTGTGTGTGTATTTGTGTGTGTGTGTGTGTGTGTGTGTGTGTGTGTGTGTGTGTGTGTGTGTGTGTGTGTAGATGTGTGTGTGTGTGTGTGTGTGTGTGTGTGTGTGTGTGTGTGTGTGTGTGTGTGTGTGTGTGTGTGTGT